>JANIMX020000187.1:1303980-1323761 GCA_024582655.2 Erythroxylum kunthianum | reverse complement strand
AACAAGGATTCTGAAATTGGTCGTGGTGGGTTCGGAGTTGTTTACCAAACAATACTTCGCGATGGGCGTTCAGTTGCTATAAAGAAACTAACAGTTTTAAGCTTGATTAGATCGCAAGAAGAATTTGAGAGGGAAGTGAAGAAACTTGGGAAAGTCAGGCACAATAATCTTGTGGCATTGGAAGGTTACTACTGGACTCCATCATTGCAGTTACTTATTTATGAATACATCTCCAGGGGGAGCTTGTACAAGCATCTGCATGATGTACCTAACACAAACTGTCTCTCCTGGCGACAGAGATTCGACGTAATTCTAGGAACAGCAAAAGGGTTGGCCTATCTGCATCATATGAACATCATTCACTACAATCTGAAATCAACAAATGTTCTAATAGATGATTTTGGTGAGCCAAAGGTTGCGGACTTTGGCCTAGCAACACTATTGCCAATGCTAGACCACTGCAACTTAAGCAGCAAAATCCAAAGTTCTCTTGGCTACATGGCTCCTGAGTTTGCTCGTAAAACTGTGAAGATAACAGAGAAATGTGATGTGTATGGTTTCGGGGTCTTGGTCTTGGAGGTGGTGTCAGGGAAAAGGCCAGTTGAGTACATGGAGGATGATGTAGTGGTGCTCTGTGACTTGGTGAGAGGAGCATTGGAGGATGGTAGAGTGGAGGAATGTGTTGATCATAGGCTTCGCGGAAACTTTCCTGCAGATGAAGCTATTCCAGTAATAAAACTTGGCCTAATTTGTGCTTCTCAGGTGCCATCTAACCGGCCGGACATGGAGGAAGTGGTGAACATTTTGGAGCTTATCCAATGCCCTGAAGAGGATTTGGAATGAATTGAAAAAAAATCTTTCCTCCGGTGATGAATAATCCGGTAGACTAAGACAGTACATGGCATTTCATTTGTATTGTTACCTTTCATGTTTATCCTGAATTCGATCCTGTTTCTATTACCGGATTCCCGGCTCGATACGGTCTATTAAACCGGATTCGGGTTGATGTGTTCAGGTCCGATTAAGTACAGATTTGATCAGATTCAAACTCCAATGTAATATTCATATTCAGGTTTGATAGAGCGCAGTTGAAGTCAATACTCAATTGGTAAATGTTTGCAAACATAGTCATTGGATTATTAGAGATAGGGATGGCATGTGGAGCCCTAACCCGAGGCCCGATTGGGCCCAAGGCCGCCGAGCCTAAGTCTGAGCCCTACCAGGCTCAAACAGCTTGAAGTTCGATTTGGCCAAACTTGACCCGATTTTTTAAGTTTTAAATTAAAAATAAAAAAATGACTTCATTTATTTTATAGTTATCGGGGGTTAGGCTGGGTTGAGCTTGGGCAGCTCGAGCCCAACATCAACTAATTGTTTTTTGAAAAAATAAGTTTGAAGCTCAATTAAATCGGACCTGATTTGTTGAGTGCAAACAGAGTCAAGTCAGGTCGGATGAAGCCCGGACTTAATTGCTAAGCCTAATTAGAGATTGCATAAACTCTCTAAATAGTTTATTGGGCCTTTTTAAGTGACACTAACAAATTAGCTCAAGGTCAAAATTTTCGAAATTAAGAAGTAAATTTTAGTTTAATCGAACTCAAATTAAAATATTTAGATTCAATTGAGTATAGATTTAGGTTTATCAAAAAAATTCTGACCAATTAATTATTAAAAAAATTAGTTTAGACTTGATTTAAGTTAGTAGGTCAAATTAAATATATAATCAAATTTGGACTCAAATTTAAATATTTAAGTTTAATACAGGTTTAAATTTTAAAAGAGAATTCAACTCAACCTCAAAACTTAAAGAGCTTGGACTCGACTCGACCCGACCAAACTTACTACTAACCGTTTTGTTTTCATTGATGAATAAAAGAGATGGAAAAAAAAAAACAACACAACAAACCCAATTTTTTCGTTTTGTGAAGATTAGGTGAAGGATATCAATTTATATGCAACATTTCTCTTGTATTTTTTTTACAACGAGATTATTTCCATAACTCGAATCCGTAACCTTCCAGTCACAAAAAAGATGAAAAAAATTAACTGGAAAATCAATTAGGAAAAGATTTTGAAATGGAATATTTACAAACCTAAAATCAGTCAATAAAGAAAAAGGAGTAAAAAAGAAAAAGAAAGCTTGAAAACTAGCAAACAAGGCGCTTTAGTTCAATACAAGATTGTGTAAAAGCAAAAAGAAACCATGTCAGGAATCAGATACAATTTCCTTTCCTACAAGAAATTGAAGAATAAAGAGAGAATTTAGCAATCAGCAATGTAATTTTATATTTATAACAAAAGTAAAGATGGAAACATTGAAAAATATCAAAGAATTATAATGTAAAACTTCAATATTGCATTGTATTAGTCCTAAAATTAATACAAATTTCGGTGCGATATTTACAATTTTAGTTAGATTTTTTGATATTCTAAAAGGACAAAAGGCGAAATCTGGAATAACTGATAAGTTTTTTTTTTTTTACGATAACTGATAACTGGACAAAGTTTGCCTTCTAAAAGTACAAAATCATGCATAGACTTAGATTTATGGTCTGACAGTAACAATGCCGTTGAATCTAGGGACTCACTTGCCCTGGAAACTGGGAAGTACAGAGACGTAGATAGTGACATCCAACGATATTGGTAATAGGAGATTGGTAAGATGGTCGAGACAAGAATGTTCCTAGTTTTATTCGAAGCTTATTTATAAGAGTCAAGTGGGTCATTGTAAATTACAGCAACCCTTTTCAGTTTCTTTGCAGATATACATACCTACATCCCTTCAATGGCGATGAATACCAAAGTGAAGAATGCAGAAGTAGGCGTGGTTCTCAAGAGATTTGGGGACGAGCACAGCGCACTATTGGACAAGTTTGAGAGACTTTCCTTTGAGGTGAGACTAAACCAAGCCATTCTTGGTCGGAGCCTCTCTGAGCCAGGAGACGTAGCTGGTTCACGATTCCAAGTTCCATTGATTGGACAAGCTCCAGAGCCAGAGGTGAAAGAAAGAAGACGAAAGGGCAAAATTGGTTTCCAGAAATTTCTGAAGAAGTTGTTCAGACCCATTCTTGGGAGGAAGGTCACTAAACACAAGGACAATGCACCCAAAATGGAAACTCCAGACCCCAGAGATCTTAAATCCTGGAAAGCTTATAGCAGATCACTAAGGATATGATTCGTAATGGTTTACCTCTCTATAGTTAGGGATAAGGCTACGTACTACTGGACCTCTCCAGACCCTGTACAGAAGCGGGATTTTTACTGTGTTGTTATTGTTGTTGTTGTTATTCCATGCTATATAACAAGAAGACATGTATGCATATATCATATAAAGCTTGGTTGTATCAGTTTTTGCCCCGAGAAAGGATGTCCAATATGGAAAAGTTACTCACACTGTTCATCTCTCAGAGCTTAATCTAAGATTTGCTTATGATACCAAGATGTAAAACACATATTCGATCCATCACTTGACACAGAAAATTACTGACATTGATGTAATTCCTCCTAACTTCATCAATATTCTCTCCACCTAGTTTCAGCAATGAGTAGATGTGTCATTTCTCAGATAATGACACTTTAGTTTAATATATCTACTTCTGCAATTCCTACTTCCAATAGATTTCTAAACTCTACAGCCATTGGCATTCGAATTTGTAGTAGTTTCACTTGATAGATGCACTTGAATGTCATTCCAATTCCAAACGCATAACAATATCTCAAATTATGCGGTATTCAGAGGGCTGACCTTTTGCAGTTGATCCTATTCTTGTTAATGGTGCCTTGGATGCAAGTTCACGTCTCTCATATGAAAAGAAAGCTGCTTTCTGTAAAATTTCTCAAACAAGTACATGTTCGTAAGTTGTCTAACTCTAAGCTCGGTTGTGCGTAAACTACAAAGTAAAACTTAAGCCCTGCTCATGTAATTCCCAGTTCTTGTGTCTACTAATATCTCGTCGCCTGTATTAATAAACAGAGGGACATTGACAACAGCACCAGTGTCCAGAGTTGCTGGTTTGGATCCACCTACACAATGAAATTTTATCCTAATCGTAAGACAATAATTAATGACAATATAGGGGCATAAATAACTGATTAAGTGAAAGCAGAGATGACTCAATCATGTAGATATCAACGAATGCAATATGATAGCCACACAAGTGGGTGGACTGCTGACAGTTTGCGCTTTCCTTCATAATTTGATTGGCAGATTAGTGTGTTCATTAAGAGTTGGATTGGCACATGAAATGTGATGTCCCCTAGATTATGACCATCCACATGGTGCAGTGAAATGGCATTACCTGTCTCTCTAATGTTATAGTGCAAGTTAACAAATCCAGGGCAAAGTTGACACAATGATAGAGGCCTACTTTCTTTACGATTAAATGGCAAAGCATCTGAACCCCAAAAACACTAATTTCTAGAGTTTCCATGAAAAACCCAAATGAAATTACCTTGAGCAGTGTCACCCTTGAGGTCAGGATGGACTTGAACAACAATAAGCTTTACTGTAATTGGAAGCTCAAAATCAATAACCTGCAACCACATCAATGATTGCTAAGTGGCGGAAATGGATTGAAGAGACAAATACTCATTTTCCACAGCGGTTACAATCAAAACAGTATTCCACAATTGACTGATCTTCCACCAAAAGCAACCCATGAGACCACAAAATATGGATTTCTCATAAATCACTCTATTCAACACAATTTCTGAAAATTATGATGTTTCTTTTCCTTTTTCCTTTAGTCTATGATAATTGGACATATGCTAATGAGAAAAAGAGTAGGGAAGTACTTTTCCTTTCCAAAAGAGTAAATTGCAATCCATTCCCTCTTTCAGCCACTTTGTTTTATCTCCAACATCTGATGCATTAAGACGACTCTCCTCAAACGTACTCTGTAACAAGTCAATGTAACAGAAACTTGATATAGGAGATAACACCATAGTCCAACTATACTTTGTTCCAATCTATTCAACTATCATTTTTGCTAGCTCCGATAGAACCAAATAAGATCTTGAGTTTGTTAAACAACCCTATATTTTCATAAATGGATACGTAATTGTTAACTATACTTGGATATTTCAAATAGCAAGCAATACCAGGTCCATAAAGACAAATTGGTCACCATCCTTATAAGTGAACTGCTTTGTTTCCTTGAACACATTTGCCTCATCAAGCTGAAGAAATGGAAGCAGAAAGGCACCCCAAAAATTAAACAAACATAAGTCACATAGACAAAACCATCTGTGATATGTTTAAAATACTAGAATTCAATCGATATGCCAAGATGGAACTAAAGATTGTGCTTAACCCACAATGAAACACCCAAAAGGGGAAATTTTTATGCCAAGCAATTAATGTGGTAGAACATGAGATATAAATTGAATTGGATTGAGAATAGATAATTACCGACGTTCCAGCTCGAAACATTTTCTCAACAGTGTTTCCGGTAACATAATTCCTTAGCTTGGTCCTGACAAAAGCCGCCCCTTTACCAGGTTTGACATGAAGAAACTCTACGAAGAACCCAATAACTTAATCATAAGGAACATATAATCTATTGAGTTAAAATCAGTCAATGGTGGGATGACAATTCAAAAAGATGAATTGAGGATTTGTCATAGAGACAATTTAACAAACAGGTTGTAGTGCACAACTTCGAAAATTGCTTCAAACATAGCAAAGAAATAGAACCCAGTCATTTCACAAGAGATAAACAACAGAAAAGAAGTCATTGCACAGGAAAAAGATGATACCATATGTAGTCTACATCATCAAAATGGTACCCAAAAAAAATTCCTATCCAACTAGTGAAACCAGTCGGCGCAAGGCGATACAGCGGCGACGAAGACAGATCGAAAACTAGCAGCCACAGTAACTATCAGATATGGCAGCAACAGCAACAGATCGAGGCGCCGGTGACAGTGCTCCAGTTGAGAGACACCGGCAGGGAAAAATAGAAAAAGCGGGTGAAATTGAAATGGGGATGAAATGCGCAGTGGGTCTGTGAATGCTAAGAAAGTGAGAGAAAACAGAGTAAAGAAGAGAAGCAAATGGATAGTAAATTTGTTGAGTCTTCGAAGAAGAGAAGATTTGTGGGTCTTTCAAGAAAAGGAGTTGTTGAAAATGAAATATTTTTAGAGGCAAATTTAGGCACCTAAAATTAACCAATATTATTGAAGTATTGCACCTCTTTTTTGACAGTCGTTAATAAATGTGGTATTTGGTTATTTTTTCAACAATTATTACTGCCCGTCGTAAATAGGCTGTTGAAGTTGTTCTGGTTTGTTGTAGTGAAGGAACCACCGTCACCTTCGCCTGACGGTGACACTTATTTGCTTTCAGTCCTTTGCAGTCTCTTTTGCAATGTCTTCTCCGATCTTCTTCAGAGAGAGAACCAAAGGATCGATCTTTGGGGCGAGAAAAGATGCTTCACTGACCTCTCCTCTAGTGACCCAAACGAAGACATCCACCACCTGGTACTTTTTCTTCAAGATGGCAAAAGGGTTTTAGGTAGCTGGGTGTTTCGTCAAGCCATTGGTGAGCGTAGGGGTGTAAATAGGTATCTTCAACAGTTAATAATTTGTCTCAGACAAATAACAATTGGGACAATTTGGGTGATGTTGTATAGCGGGGTTAAAGAAAAAGTGGATCTAAATTTTGGGTAATTTTTATGATTCCTTTCTTTTTTCATATTTATTAACAATTATTTTAGATGGTAATAATTTTGTTATTAATTTATGACTAATTTGTTAGTATTTAAATTATATTTATATAAATATTATATACTTGAAAAGTTGTTGGTATATACAAATAAAAATAAATATGTTGATATATTTAGTTGGTAAGATTAATAAAAAATTAGTGTTTTTAATGTAATTAGTAAAATTTACTCATAATCTATAAGGATATAAACATCAAATTATTAAAAAGATAATTAGAAAGGATATTGCGTTTTTCTAAATTTTTATCATTTTTCATTAAAAATACATTTTATTTGTTATAAGTGTGAATTTTTCACACTAATTTATCAAGAGATAATTTTTTATTGGTATTTTAATACTATTGATTATTGTAATTTTTTTACCAACCGAAAATTTTGTTGGTAAATAATTTGAAGCTATTCTATTGGTAATTGGTTGCTATTTATGGCGCTTTTTTCTTTGTTTCATATTTACCAACAATTTTTTTTGTTGGTAATAATTTTGTTGGTATTCAATTGGTAATTTGTTATTGTTTATTTTATAATTATATAAATATTATACTCTTGGTATTTTGTTGGTATTTACAAACAAAAATAATTACGTTGATAAATTTTGTTGGTAATTTGTAATTTTCTTGCAGTGTACACTGAAAATAATGAGACCTTTTCTTTTTGAAAACAAATAGAAAAACATTAAAAAAAACTTGTATTTTATGTGAGAGTTGCTCCGGAAGGATAGCATGCAAACATATTTATATTAGGAATCCAAAAACCGTAATAACCCACCATCTATTTGTGTCCTCTTCATAATCATTAAGGATTGGTTTTATTTAGAGTTAATTAAACCACTTAATTAATTATTATTAAAATAATAACTCTAATCACTTACGTGAACTATTTAAGAAATAAATTTTATCCAATTTAATTTAAATCATGATGTTAGAGTAGTTTCTCTAATTCTATGAATTGAATTAAGAGGCACAATCTTTTTTGCATTAATCAAATGTAGACCTCTGTCTTCGTGTTTAGGAATTAAATAAACAGACCCGCAGAGAGATAAGAATGCAGGGAATCAAATCAAGACTCTTCTCATTTCTTTATTTTCCATTCCCCAAGTCCTTTAGTCTTTAAATTATGAGCCGTTTAATTCAATATCAGAGAAAGATATGGTTTCATTTGAGAGCTAAAATGAAGGTCGTAGGTGTATTAGCTGAATTCCATTGTCCCAAAGTCAATCAGTTCTTCCTTATATGCTACACTAATGTCTAGTTTTAACTGCCACGCTTCAGCGTTTTAACCACTAATCACACTGTCTCTACAGATTTACAGAAAACACGAGCATATATTGGCTATCTTGTAAACGATTTCAAGATCCTTGGCCACTAAAGGCTCCAATTGTAGGTCAGCACCAACATCACTATCAGCCAATTGCCTTCTCAAGCTGGGTGCCTCTCTCGTATCAAAATGCTAGTATGGTATTAACATAGTATTTCTGAAGAGAGTTCTTCTTTGACCTATGAGGATTATAACATGGGTCAATGTAAATAGCAACTAGAGAGAACATAGATAAGATTGGCAATTTATTATCTATCCATGGTTAAGATTTGACATGTTACAGAACCAAGAATGCTTATTTTCCCTTTAAAAAATCTTTACAGAAAGCATACTCAAAAGGATTTGTCAAGTGAATTTCATAATCCATTTAACTAATCTGTGCCTAAAGAGGCAACCTGTTGGTTAAAAGTATGTACTTGTGGTGGATCTGAAATTTTTGTACGTCACATATAATTAATTCAAGTTAATTGTCACAGATGGGAAACCAGCTTTCTTGGAATCAGGTAAGTATATATTGCAGATTTCTAGGCAGTACGTACCAACTCATGAAAAGGGTGATTTGATCAACGGCAAATACCTCTAGTCAAATGCGTAGGGATCATCTGCATATGGATTTAGCGATCCCTCTGAGAACAAATCACCTATGTTTGAAGGATGTGAAAGAACCCCTCCCTTAATTTCCTGCATACAAAATATTCATGTTAAACATTTCAACAATGCGTGATTGGGGAAGCAACAACTCACTGTAATATAAATAATCAATCATATAGATCGGTATTAGCCAAATATAAGGCAATTCTCAGAAAAAGGCAGTTCCAATAAAGCTACATATATCCAGAGAAGATAATGAGCAAAAACTTCTCTAACTTAAAAATTTTCAGTGATCAATCATTGCTCCACCAGGAAAAAAAGAAGGGATTTAGTAAAGCATACCGAACAAACAACCCACAGCAGACAACAAAGCATAACTGTGACTTACCTTCCCAGTGGTCTTGGGAGTTACCACCCTTGGTGTATTCCTCTTTTTATGCTTTCTTGTGTCCTAATTTCAAACATACAATGAAGTTGGAATCAACATGCTATTTTTCTTTGCTTCGTCTACATAGGCTTAATGGGCTACCAAGAAGACTGATCAATACCTCAAACAAGACGGTACTTTTTGTCTTTCTGCGCTTTGTAACTGTTCTTCCATTGGTAGTTTCAACTTCATATTCACGGCGAGTCACCTACTATGCCACGAAGGCAAGTGAAATATTGCTTGTTATTGTTACACAATCATAGAAGGATGTAAAAGCACGTTAACTTTAAAGATTGACAAGCATTTCACCTTCTTGTGGTGAGTAGGAATACTTTTTACACTTCCTGTGTTGACATTCTCTACTTTATTCAATATTTTTGATACAGGTGTTTGACTACCCCTTGGGAACTGTTTACCCTACATAAATGCAGTGAGATAAACTGAAATATGTACTTCCTTTTGCTAAACTGGTTGTACTGAAGAGGGAAAAATAATTGATCTTCGTCACCTGATCTCCATTCCCTTTTCTTACAAAAATACGCTGACTTCTTCTAGAACCACTAGGATCTCTCATTTTAATTGATGAAATAGAATAATCCTGCAAAATAATAAAAACCATAGCACACAAGTGAAAGATCTTCCATATTCTGAATCTAGCTATGATAATTATTCTACCTGTCATGTGGTTTAGGAAGAATATTGTATTTGCAAACCGAAAGCATGCAGACTTTTGCATTCTAGACAGAATTTTCAAAAATAAATAACAATATTGTTTAACGTATAAAATTATTGTCATTAAACCATAGAAAAGATTAACTACAATTTTTCAAAATGAATCGAGATACAGTTGAAAGGGAATAATCACTACTCAAATTTGACAAATCTGGATAGGAAGAAGGCTTAGCTAGTGATCGCAACACCAGACAGAATAACTTGGGCGGTAAGACATAAATAGCAGTCTCAAAGCGTTGTAATTAATCCGAAGGCTCATCTATTTCTATCAATAAGGAACGCAAAGAAGCTCAACCCTTAAGATTTAAGGTTACTAGTTATCCGATAATGCATAGAAATTCATCCTTATGAGAATGACAAAAGCAGTGCCTTCGCATTGCAAAAAATGTGCAAACAAGGCAAAAGTTCATCGAGTGATGTAATGGAAATGCACAGGCCACATTCACAGAATGAGAAAAACTAGAAGAGAAAACAGCAGCCTACCTTTTTTGAATTTACTTCCTGATCATCTTGTGGCTTGTCACTCATCACTTTCCACTGCAACTGCAGCAAAGCTCGTTGTCTGTCCTCCTGCAGTATTTCAAAGAACTAACTCAGAGCCTTTTGATAATGTAATGGAACAAAGTGCTGAACTATGAGGCGAACCTTGAATTTCTGAAGATCCAACTCCTCTAGGAGCCTCCGGCACTCGTATTCATGCTCACACCTCAAAGCTCTGATTTGAACTTCATGTTGATCTTGCAATTGTTTTATTCTCTGAAAAAAATTATAAAACATTAGCAACTTGTTTCTTTAGAACTGACATCAGATTTGAACCTGACTATACCTCTCTCAGCTCATTCTCAGCGTGGAGTCCAGCTCGTTTGAGGTCTTCATTTTGTTGATCTCTAAGACTCATTTCCATCTTGTCATGCTCCTGCTGAATGCGTAAAACCTGTGCAGTAAAGAGGATTTGAAATACTTGGATATGAACATTCAAACAACAAGCAATTCCAGTCCACAAAAAGTTCACATAACTAATGAATTCATAGAACAGCTGTAAGGTTGCAACTTAACAGATCAGTATCAAACTACTACATAGGAATCTGCTGAAACAGTGTATATAATCATATGCCGAAAGCTTGCCACTGATTTAAAACACTACCAATGCTTAATATAAGAGTTAAATAAAGAATTCATGCAAATATCCATGATTGCTATATGTGTCCTGGCATAAAGTTTTCCACTTAGAGACAGGCAAGAGGTCCATCATAAGGTTCTTTTAGTTTTAGGTTGGCAATAACTTTGGCATCCTACCAGAGCAGCATTTTCCTCTTGAATGCACATCAACTTTTTTCTTGATTCTTCGTTGCATTCTGCAAGTTTCTGGTCACACTTTCTTTCCATTTCCAGTACAAATTTGTCTGCCTGAAATGTCAAACCTATAAAGAAGAGGATCCAAGGCCAAACATAATGAATAAATTATATGCAAAAGCAGACCTTTTCCTTTTCCATGTTAACTATATCATTCTTCTCCATCTCATACTTGTTCCGAATCTCATTGATTGCCTGTAAATAAAACGTAAATATCCACAGTATATGAACTCAAATATTTGAGGTTAATATTCAAAGTGTATGAAATCAAATAAGGAAATGGAAACATGTAAAACCTGATCATTCCTCTGAGATAGTTCTTTCAAATGCCTTGACAACTCCAATTGTTTTCCTTCTAGCATCATATCAAGCTGTTTCTTTGTTTCTAGGAGTCTGCTTTCAGAAGCAGTTAACAATGCTTGCTTCTGCAAAGGTATACAAAATCTTAAATATCCTTGAAGGCCTTAGCAACTTCACAAATTGATTAACCTATTAACCTCAGTGATTTGATCATTTAACTTTGTCTCTTTTTCCTTGTGATGCAGAACCAGTTGTCCCTTCTCCTCTATAATGCCTTGAAACTGTGCCACTTGCTTCTCCAGTGAATCTATATGTTGCTTGTATTTTTCAGTCTCTTTTCTGGATGTATCCATTTGCTCTGATTTTTTCTGTATCTCTGCCTGTAATTTCTCTACATTGGCTTTATTTTTCATTTCTAGTGCTGATATTTGTGACAACAATTCTTGCTGCAAAATGGGATCAATCAAGCTTAGTTTAATAGAAATAGAAGCTCCTACATGCCTATGTTTATATGAAAAGGAAGAATCTAAACCATTTTAATCTCAGACAATCTTGAATTGTCTGAAAAAGCATCAATTTTGCTCTCCAGTTTGGAAACCAAGATCTCTGTTTCATTCTTTTTTGACATCAGTGCTGCAGCTTCAGACTCAAGTACTTGGATTCTCTCTCCTGCCAAACGACATTCCTCAGAAAGCTGTGTCTTAACAGACTCTTGGGCTTTCTGAAGTTCTATGATCTTGTTGTTTAGTCCCAGATTTACGGATTGCAAGGACTCTTTCTCTGATGTTGTACACAGCAATTTGTCATGAAGTTCATTGTACTCTTTTCTAGCATGCTTAGCAACCATATCTTGCTCAAGTTGAACCAACTTAAAGCAACCATCATAGAGAGAATTCAATTGATCTAAATTTTCTGAAAAAGTCCAACTTTTTCTGTCCAGTTCAATCAATTGTGTGGCTAATACATGAACAAAACTTTCAAGGCTGTTGATCTTCTCAATTGACAATTCCATATTGTTAGCAAGATCATTGTTGCTCGACTCAAGGTCAATCTTTATTTTCTCCAAATTCTCCCGAATGGTAATCAAACGTTTGATGTCATCTTCCTTCAGTCTCAATGTAAGATGCACCTCTTCCAGCTTAGAGTTCAGACTGTCAATTGCCACTCTGTTTGTCTCAATAGTTGCTTCAAAGTCCTTTAGCATAGCATCTGCACAACAATATATGGAGAAGAATGCCTTTACCAAACAGTCATCAATATCTAGGACTAGACTAGGCTCCAACTACAAAAATATTTACATAAGCAAATTGGAAGATGAACTATATATATTCTACATCTGAATGTAATATAGTTTTCCTCATGTGCTGATATGTTAAGAAGCACGAATGAGGGGACAACATTGGAAATTTATATATTTGTAAAGTGACGCACTCAAAGTATTAGAAACTAAGTGACGAGCAATTTTGCCACTGGAATGTGTGAGGGATTCAGACAGTCAGCCTCTTCTGATCTTACTTACCTTTTTCTTCAAGGAGCTTAGTCGTTAAGCACTTTTCTTCCAGGTATATCTTGTTACTTTCTTCCTTTTCAACCTTGAGCTCGTCCAGTTCCTTTTCCCCTACATCAGGATCCCAACAAATAAATGATGGGCATAATAAGAAGGCCCACATCAGAGTCCAGAAAACTTCTAAACTGGCTCCTCAGTAAGTGCACTTTCAGAAGAAAGGATCGTTACATAAGATTCTCATATCTCAAAAAATCTTAATTCAATAACCAGGGAGAAACAGTGGCATACGAGTTCTAATAATATTCTCTGCCGAGCCTAGTTTCACAGATAGAAAATTTAGCTCCTGATTCAAGTTGTCGATAACATTTGAGCTTGTGGATAGTTTTTCTTCAAAAAACTCCTCATCTTTTTCAGCTGTAGAAGGAAGCTAACAGGTAGTTATCACTGTCAACAAGTCGATATGAAGTCCAAATTCACAGAAAACCCCTACCATTCTGAACTTGAGCAGCTAGGTGTTGTAAAGTTTCAGTCAGTTGGTCACAAAGTGTCTTAGTTGAAGAGAACTTTGACTCCAATCCTTTCCAGAGCTTCTCATCCTCCTTCTGCTTTACTTTAAGCTTAGCATTCTCATTCAAGGCATTCTGCAACTTTTCCTCCAGTGCATGGACACATTCCATTGATTTCTTCAGCTTAGTGTTCTAAATTGAAAATTGTGTATCAAAATAGCCATTCAAATGCATGCCATAAATTCCAGAGCATTGCGCAAAAAGGTGAAAAATCAATGAAATTAAAAAGAAAGAACTTGTTCCAGTTATGAAAAGACAAACTCATGTCCACGCTAGCATACACTTACACTAGGCGCCCAAATGTTTTTTTTAATATATCCACAAATACATGTTTTATAAACAAATTTAGGTCGATAAAAATCCGTAATACCGCCATTTCCAGGTCTGCTTTCACGGAAGCTTGTTCCTTCACCAGTTTCTCTACAGAAAAGCACATTAACAACACAAATCAACGCTAATATTCTAAATTCTCCGGGACACTACAGAAATCACAAGAATTCTTGGAACAAACCTGCGGCGATCTTCAAATTAGTGAAATTCCCCATCGAAATGGAGTCCGAAGACGAACGGGAAGAGAATGAAAAATTCTTAGCGGATCCTGAGAAAGACTTGAATTGATCGAAGCTTTTCATGTTTCGAAACTCAAGATTTTGCATCCTGACGCTCAGAAGAAAGCCCTAGAAATTTCGCGGTCGATTCTCTTTATCTCTCTCACTCTGAAGAGCTACGGTGCTTTCCGTTTTAGTTCATAGCCGTTGAAGGGCCTCGTTGGAGAAAACAAATTGAGCGCCAAAATGATAAGGAATAGTATTATATAAAGAGGCTCATGTGCCACGTGGAAGACTGACGTAGGAGGTTAATGAGTTTATTGCGGATTTACTTTTATTTGAGAAATAATGCATCTCTCACTTAGCAAACTTCAAAATTTTCCTAAAATTGAATAAGGAAAGGCTGAAGATATCACTTTAATCACTATATCTCAAATTCTTCATTATCTTATCCCAATTTCTTCATATATGATTGTTTGTATTTTTAAAATTAAATGTATTTGTCTTATTTTTATATTTATCTTTTCAATTGTATTTATTTTTTATTCAAATGTTGTATATAAATAGCCTTAATATTTTTTGTAAAGTCATCAATTCAATATAAAAATACCACATCGTATTATGTTTTTACATGGTATTAAAGCCTAATTTTTCTTCTCTTCACAAAGACAACATATAATAATTCACAACTTGTGTCAATAATATAACCCTTCTTGCCTTTTCTTCCTTTCCTCATCCCACTTCGATTTAATTGAATCCCAAAAATTACTTCACATGGAAGGCTCAATTCATTCCTTTTTCTAAATTATCAAAGTCTACACAATTTTAGTAGTTGAAAAAAAAATTCATCACCTTAAACGTTCCCCTCTACTTTGAACCTTCTCAACAAATAACCAATATAACTCAAGATTTTTGGTTAAAAAAGACTAAATATTACTCTCATAGACTTCCTCCCTTTTGGAAGATGTATTTTCATATATCATCAATTTAACATTTAGCAAGCCTTATCAAATGCATTAGGCTCAATCTCACAGAATAGGTAGCTTCGACATCATATAGAATTGTATGAGGTAAAAAAATGATCTTATTGTATTAAAGTATCTTCAAAAAGTAAAAATTTTAACTGACAAGCTTGGTGTAGCTAGGAGATCCCTCTCCATGGCAGAATTGAATGTTACAATCTACCACAACATTGGATTAGACTACTATAACATCACTACAACTTTAAATTTTTGTTCTCATCTAGTTTTGTTTTATAAATTACATGGAGAACTTGGGGCTTACAAGATATGTTTAAAAAGCTCTTATTTTACTCTTGTTGCTAACGTTATTGTCAAGCAAAAATCAACTCTATTTCTTCACACGCCTTCTGCTCCACTATAATAGTATTCTCCTTGACCAATAAGGTCTCGAACAAATAGCAACAATAATGGAGCTTAAAATAATTGTGAACCATATCAGATATACAAGTATAAGAACTATACATCTATTGTTTGTCATCACCGCTATTAATCTCAACCCTATCCTCCCTATAATCCACGAGCATAGATAGGTCAATGTCATCTTCAATCATATCCTTCACCATAATACATCTCACTGCATCATTATTTTGGAAATTTTCCAACACCTTGGTATCTGGATACTGAGATAAATTATCATACTATTCTTGATCTTCTTACCTTAAGTGTTACAAGTGAGAATCATGGTAATGACCATCTACATATTGGTATGGAAAGGGATTACCTATATCCTACACAACTACTATTTTCTTACACTCAGTGTATGGCAATTTCAATTTAAATAATTTCCTTCATATTCCATATTTAAATAAATACCTTTTATCAGCTCAAGAATTTTCTTATAATAATTCATGTTTCTTTGAATTTTATCCAACTTATTTTCTTTTAAAGGTCCATGTAATAAAATTGGTACTCCTTCAAGAAATCAGTAAAGATGGATTATATGCTCTTCACCAATCTCATCTTATGTAGTTAATTTGACTAAGTGTCCCTTTTTACATGATTGATATGAACATCCACAACTACGAACTATTTCAAAGATAGTTAAGAGATTTTAATATACCCTACTTTAAGTCTAATTCTTCTCTTTATTCTTTATATATTTTTTAGAAAACTTGCAAAAAAAAATCTTGCTTATATTTATTCACAAAAGTTAATTACCATTCGAAATCAAACATTTGAATGTACGGGGTCTAGCTCCTATTTTCTCAAGCATAAGCCATCATTATGTCTTATTATTTATTAATGGTTTTACTCACTATACTTGGGTATATCTTCTTAAAAATGAAAGCAATGTTTACTTTTGTTTTCTCCAATTTCAATCTTATGCTCAATGTTAATTTCATAATTAAATCAAGGCCTTTCATTCTGACTATGGTGGAGAATATTAAAAATTATATAAATTATTCTAAAATACTATAATAATGTACTGTATGTCCATATATTCATGAACATAATGACACCGCAGAAAGAAAAATCAAAATTTTGGTTTACATTGCTATTAACTTACTTGATCATAGTCATGTTCTATTAAGATATTAGAATTTTGCTTTTCAAATGATTGCAATGTTAACCAATAGTTTGCCTTATATAATCACACAAAAAAGTCACCATATTTTTTATTACACAATAAACAGTTAAATAATTTGGAATATAAACCATTTAGTTATGTTATTCACCCTCCTTTTATTCTATAACTCTAATAAGTTTTCATTCTAAACTAAAACCTGTATTTGCCTTGGACAAAGTCCTTCTCATTCAACTTTCTTCTATTTTGATATTATCACTAATGTGTTTACGTTGTATAACATATTAGATTTAATGAAAAATATTTTTTTTAATTTAGGAAATAGTCTAATCACAACCAACAAAAGACCAAAACTTGATTAATAGCTTTATTTATCTGGGCATAGAAGTCATAATTTGGCTCCTACAGTACCTTTAGATATGCAATCATTATCTCCCTCGTTATCTCCTACTTTCTCTCCTTCTATCAATTCTAATTTGCATACTTTTACATTAAACTAAAATACCACTAACTCTTCCTTCTCCCCAACACCAACACCAACAAATAACAAATTTGTATTTAAGTTACATGCTTCTCCTTTACCTTTTAACCCAAAATTCAGGTCTTAACCTAGTCATTAACCTTACATAATATAACCACATCAATCAATAACTAGAAAATCATACTCACTATATGCAAGTGAGACCATCCAAAATGAATAAATGTTGAGCAAACTTAATTTCTTTTTCCTTATCATAAACCAATTCAAGAACCTTTAACCAAGCTAAACCATATCCTAAATGGAAAAATTCATTGTTATCCAATCAAACATAGAAATTGATTCCTAGACCTCAAGCTACAAACATTATAGCAATAAATGGATCTTTAATATTAAAAGGAGAATTGATGGTAGCATTGAACGATATAAGGCTAGTTTTATGGAAAAAAAAATGGTATAGTCAAGAAGGCAGTGTGAATTATGATGAAGCTTTCAGTCCAGTAGTTAAAAACACCATTACTCGCGCAATTTTATCTATGGCCTTTATTTGTGATTGAAAATTTTGCCAACTTGGCATATCTAATGCTTTCTTACATAGTTTCCTAAATAAAAATATTTTTATGGAGCAACCGAAAGATTTTATTGATCATTTTCATCTTGATTATATTTGTAAATTACAAATATCATTGTATAGTTTAAATTAGGCATCCATAACGTGGTCCAGCCCTTTAGCGAATTTCTTACGCAATTCAAATTTTATTGTTCCAATGCCTATACCTCTTTATTCATTTGAGATTCCAGTACCTTTAAACTTGCAGTACTCATTTATGTTGATGATATTCTTATTGCATGTTCTTTTTAGGAATGGTAAAAATTTCCTAGTCCGACCTAGCTCGACCCGAAGATGGTGGGTTCAGATTTTTTTATAAAACATTAGACTTTGAGTCGAGCTCGATCTTAGGCTGCCCAACCTAGCTCAGCGTAAAGTCCAAAATTTTTAAGTAAAACAATGTCGTTTTGATTAAAATGACATCGTTTTTAATTTTAAAAAATATTTAATCATACTTAAATTTGGCACGATTAGGTCATCGAGTTTAAATTTTGGGCCAAATTTAGGCTTAAACACATAATTTTAAGCTTAGTTCTTTTTCCATCATTAATTCAGTGGTTTCTTTAGCAACTTCAATATGTTTTTCTAGTCCAAGATCTTGGCAACCTTCATTGTTTTTTAGGGTTACAAACTATCTCTAAACTGTGCTTTATATTACACAATAGAATAACAATTTGATTTAATTTATCAAGCACGCATATAAATTGTGCTTTATCCTAATGGAATCAAGCCCACTATTGATAAAAATTTTGGGTGATCCATTTGATAATATTTTATATAGATAATTTAGGGTCTATTTTGAACGTTTTGAAAATGTCAGAGTTCAATTTGAGCGCTTAAAAAATTTTAGGTTCAAGTTGTATTCTATTGTAAACGTTAAGGTTCAAAATGCACTTTTGGCTAATTACATTGAAATAACCATAATTTTGTAGACTTTGTATCCTTGTGAATCTCTATTTCTAGTATTTTTTTTGCAGTACCCAAATCCTTTATCTCAAATACTTTTGTTAACAAGGTTTTTAATTTATTTACATCCTAAATATTCTTTACAACAATCAAAATATCATCCTTATATAATGGCATAAAAATAAATGAACCATCATCAAGACTTTTAATGTATATACAATAATTATACTCATATTTCATGTAACTAATTGAATTATGTAAGAGCCAAACCTTTTATACCATTATTGTGAAGACTACTTCAACCCATAAAATGATATATATTTTTTAATTTACACACTAATAGGTCTATAGACATTTCTTCCTCTAAGTCATCGTAAAGAAAAGTTGTCTTCACTTCTATATGTTCAATGTGCATATCCAAAATAGCTACTAATATTGTCATTATATTGATAAGCATATAGTTGACTTCTAAAGAGAAATTTCATTATAATCAATCCCTTCTATTGTGTATACTCTTTTTCTACCAGTTGATCCTTGAAAACTTTTCCTTCTTTTTTTATACTACTGGCTTCCATTTATATATTCACTTATACTAACTCTCATATCTAGTTCTTGTGCAAAGAATCCATCTCCTGCCTTATAACTCCTATCTAGCCATCTTTCTCCTAACTATTTATAGCCTTTTAAAAGGTTGTTGGATCCTTAGTACTGACGATAACTACAAAGAATACTAAGTCTTCCTAACTATATCTATTTGGTGGATTAATAGTGCATCTCTCTTTATCCGTAGCTATACTGTGAGGCTAATCTTTACCTAAAATAGAAATTATGTTTCATGAACTAGAACTTCCAATCTCTCTAACATTTATTCTAGGTTATTTAGTTTCACTTATACAACCTTTAAGCTAATATGTTGTCACGCCCCAATACCCCCTGGGAGGATACCAGGTGCGTCACAACACTCACATACACTCAGTCCTATCACAATCATACACAGCGGAATCACAAATCAATCAAAACATTATAATTGCAGCGGAAAATACAAAATCAAAAGCGTGGTCTAAACATTTTACACTAATAACAAAAACTTTTAATACAGCTGTTCGGCTTCGTAGGCCTTTACAAAAATTTACACAAAAATTTCACAGACAATAAATGACTGACTAATCAGCTGACC
>JANIMX020000187.1:918390-930133 GCA_024582655.2 Erythroxylum kunthianum | reverse complement strand
GGTTTCATAAAACAGGCATTTGGGCGATAACGCTTATCTGGCAGTGGTAAAGAATGCTGGGCATGCAATAAACGCAGAGAAGCCCAAGGAGTTCGCAGAGCTTATGAAATCGTTTCTTGTTGACTTTCAGCTTCCGAATCATCAATGCCTCCAGTAAAATATCTGCTAATCCCAATGCTTTATCAAGTGTACTCTTCTACTTAATGCTCAACATAAAAGCTGTGGGATAAGATTAACTGTAGCAATTGCATGATTTTCTTAGATAACACACACACTACTGTTTATTTGTCTTCCACAATTCCTTCCAAATTTTTGATTTAAAACTGCAATTTTTAATCGTTACCCCACCAAGTCTTTCTCCCGTTTTAGAATATACATAGCAGCGTGTTGCAGTTTTGATTTTTGAGGTCAAAGCTCAATGGCTGTGTTATGTTTAATAGAGTTTGGTCGTCAATTTTGCAAAATTATTTTTTTATTAAAAAGAAAAAGAAAGGAGAAAGATATCCTAACGCCTGAGAAATCTACCAGTCAAAGATCAGACTTTTGCACCTAACCCAGTTATGTATGAGTTATGAGCCACAAAGGTTCTATCACAACTGCAATCAGATTCCACTTCACCCACAAAACAGACTAAACGTACCAGAAGGTCTTTCATATTCAACACTTCATCAAATTCTAGTCAAAGGCGTTAAATTTCGCATTGTAATAAGTAACAACTTATCATGAATTTAGAACAATTGACTTAGCTGATTTTATTACTAGAGAATCAACTCAAACAATTATAATTCAACCTAACCTCTCCAACGAAGCATATCGATAGTCTGCCCACATTAGTGTATTAGCTAAATGGACCAAAAATGAAAAATTATAGGACAAGGGAATGAACTAATTATGTTGATGAGAGAAAAAAAGAAATGACCATTAAGCAAGCAATCAAGAAAGAGGGAGGAGGTCTCAAATCCACAGAAACCTTGCCCAAACGGAATTAAGAAGTCCAAACTAAGAAAAGAAAAGCTTAACTTGTTTTACTCAAAAAACCAAATTATAAAAAGGACAAATGGCATGCTATAAAACCAAACACAAAGCAACCAGCATATGAGAATTCACATGGCCAAGTCCAAAGGGAAAGGAATCTATATATCTAAGAGGACAACCACAATCATTCAAAAGTAGCAAACTTCAAAAAAGCAACTGTCTGAAATCATCTATTGGTCATTTAGATACAAGCCAATGGTCCACCACCCCACAGAGATCCACCAAAAGGTAACGCTACCTCGTTCCCCCTTCTTACCAAAACCAGCTCAGAAAACCACTCTTTTCTATCCCAGCTAATTCTGCAAAATCAATAAAGACAAGTAGCAAAAGCAGAAGAAAATAAGATCCGTATAGAGAAGCAGCACCATGCAAAAGAATTAAAATGATGTCTCAGAGAACTTGGGCTAAAGCTATGCCAAGCAAATGACAATAATTTGAGGAAAGTAACTATCTGAACATTCTTAGCGAATAATCAAGATCATGACAATTGGATAATGAGATGTTTGTGGTCACATAATTTGCATTCACAGAATAGACCTTTAATGTTTCATATCAAACTTGGAAATGGAGACAATAAATGCAACAAAATTTACCAGTAAGATAAGCCAAATTGCACTTTACCTAAAAAATTTCCCAATTCATTGTGGGACATTGCAGTGTATGAGAATGAATGCAACAAAATTTACCAGTAAGACAAGCCAAATTGCACTTTACCTAAAAGATTTTCCCAATTCATTGTGGGATATTGCAGTGTATGAGAATGAATTGGTAGATTTCTTCCAGCCACTTGGGTTGGTCTTTTCTCTAACTAATGGCTCATGGCTTTGGTTAAGCTCATAGTTACCATGAAAAAACTTCAAAATATGCCCCTTAACTACTATAGTCAATGAGCAATATTGTAACAGATGGGAGACTATAATAAATCGGTTGAAAGAAAAGTTTAAGAAAATGTTTCTTAACCTACACCAATGGACTACACAATTACTAGCTTTTCAACTGTTACCAATAACAATAAGGCTAAAATTGTGGTCAATAAAGTAACTAAGAAGTTCTACCCTAGACTTCTACTTGTTAAATGCATTCCGGTTAGTAAGTGCATAAAATGAAATACTTAACATGGAAAATATACACTATTATCGTTCATATAGATTAACAAACTCTTTTTCTTTTTAACACATAAAATTTGTCATTAGTTACAATTGCAAATAAAATCCCATCGTAAACATTACTTTTTGCTTTAACCTAAAACTTCAGCAAATAGAACAACTACAGGACGTATCCAATTGCTAACATATGCATATTGCAAAGATTCAGAAGTTGCTTACCTCTACTTGATGGTCATCTCCTTTAGGTTGTTCACCTGCCAAGTTGAAAGTATCAAAAATGGAAATCAACGATTATGATGACTAATTTCATAAAGATGTGAAACATATCAGATGGAAGAATATTAGCCTTTTTTGAGCTGAAAAAGTGAAATTTAATCAGAAAATGACAGTCCTTTCATCATAATGAAAATAGTCTGCCCATTAAATCACAATATTCATCAGGGCCCAAAGGCTCTTGCTTCCACAGAACAATCCCACAATAAAATGTATGAATGAAAAGAAACAAGAAGCATATACCACAGATAAGCCAATTCCTGCAACAAATATTTCATCAAATAGCAAGACCTTTGACAATTAATATAATAAAGCTGTACTATATGTGCATTATTTGAGCCTAACCAAGTCCATCAGCATTCATTTTGTCACAAAATTCAGATTTAAAAAATTACACAACAATTATTTATCTCATAAACAAAACAAGATTGGCTCACAAAACCTCTAACAAACTTCCTGCACAGTCCTCGTAATTACTATCAAGAAAGAGGAAATCAGAAAATATATCATATCTATTGGATAGAAAAAGATTGAAAAAGAAGAGAGAGAGAGAGAGATTTCTCCTTTGCATCAACAGGCTCTGAACCATAAGCCTAACAGTAACTCCTCCAAAACTTTTTAACTTCACTAATAAACCCACTTTCCCAAGGAAAGAGAGTTATTCTAAGTTACCTCCTTCCTCTGGCAGATCAGAGGTCCACAAAGTGAGGTTATCCCTCAGAAGTTGCATGATAAGGGTGCTGTCTTTGTAGGAATCTTCATTGAGGCTATCAAGTTCTGCTATAGCTTCATCAAATGCTTGCTTAGCCAAGTGACAGGCCCTGAACAACATAGATAATGTAAGACTAGAGGATAAAATTCACAGCCACAAAGCAGTACATGATGTTCCAATATGTTGTAAAACATGGAAAAATTAACATATTCCACCACATGATTATTATTATTATCACTTTTTTAAGAGGGAATGGGGAGTTAAAATCTTTTAGAAAAAGAGTGTTAACCTTTCAGGGGAATTCAATATTTCGTAGAAGAAAACAGAGAAGTTCAAAGCTAAGCCAAGTCTGATTGGATGAGTTGGTGGCAGATCTGAGGAAGCAGTGGAAGTGGCAGCCTGCAATGCAACAAAAAGCATCCTTCATTGTGCGATCCATTCTCTTAAACTTGAAGATTAAACTCAGGAAATCGAAAAGGAAAAAAATGGAGAACAAATTAATCTCAAACAGAATGGAAAAACAGCAAACACCTCATACGCCTTGAGGGACTGGTCTGCAGCGTCTTTACGATCATCACCACTTTTAAACTCGGCTAGATAGCGGTAGTAGTCTCCTTTCCTACCCCCAACAGAAAACAAATGTTTCATTTTCATAGAAAATAAATTATTGGAAAATTTCTAAACAAGAAGCACGCATGTATAAATAGCACTATATCAGTAAACAGAACTTCTCAAGCCCTAGAAAGAAAAAAATACCACATATCATTCAAAAGACAAGATCATAATCTGGTTGCCAAACATACATACCCCAATATGATATTGTTGCAAAGCATTACTTAGGTCTTTAGATGCACTACTCCACAGAAAAAAAACAGCAAATAAACTCAAATTATATGACAATTACCTAAGAACAAAAAATTTCTTCACCTTCAAAACCCTTATCCCCTTTTCCATGTATAGGACAGTATTACTCTCAGTTAAATCAACTCAACAGCTAAATGAAAAGGGAATTATAATGATCAATAAATCTCACATCTTATGGTAAAAAACAGTTGATTCTCCCGATGAGGAAGATGGGAGAAGATGCTGATCGATGACTGACAATATGTCGTTGCATATCTTTGAAAGCTCATCTTCAGCCCTTTGCCTGTATTCCTTTATCCTCTTCACGTTTTGTTCATGGCCCTTTGCCTCCTCCTTCTGTTCAATGGAAGACAATATTCTCCACGATGCCCTTCTAGCACCAATGACATTCTTGTAACCCACTGAGACCAAATTCCTCTCCTCAATAGTCAACTCCACATCTAATTTGGCAACTTTCTTCATTGTCTCGACCATCTCTGCAACGAAAAATTTGGAGATGGAGAGAGCTCGAAAAATAAAGAAATGAAACATAATAGCGCTGTGGGTAGAGCGATGGAAACCAAATTAACAAATGATATATAATGGTACTGTGGTTAGTATGATAGTCTCATGTTTATAAACAAGAAATGCCAGTTTAATTGCAGTTTAAGACAAGTATGACACTTCCCAAAGAACAAAATCCCGTATACATGGATGCAAGTTGCTAAGTAGGGTTCAGAAAAGTTTCCCAAGAATACAAGTAACTTATTGCAATTGCTACGGAACCAAAAGGAAAACAAAATGCCAAGTACACCGTGTTGTCTACATTTCACAATGATACTACTGTTATCCAAAGAACTTGAGACTTTAGTACCAGTTCAACATATTCAAGCACTTAGAAGTGATCAACTGGCTGAATAAAAACATATTAACCTATTTGAGGACGTGATCCTTGAGATGAAGAAATAAGTACGCCCTAATTGATGAGAACCAAAAATGAAAAAACGAAAATAAAAAAAAGGATGTAAACAAACAGTGAAAACATTCCAGTAAGGCAAAGCCAAATCAGACAAGAATCCGTCACTGTACTTCACCCAAGCAGATAAATAATGCTAAAAAATTACAACACTGACCCTAGATAACGAGGCCCAGTTCGGCGTAAATGGAAGAAAACAAACCCAGATTCATAAATGACGAGAAATAGACATATAATATATCTACTAATCCAAAGCAAGAAATTTAAATTAAAAAAGAAAAAATCCACAAAAGTTTTGCATACCCATTTCAAATCAAATGTTAGAAAATATCAAAATTTAAGATTTTGCACACAAATCGCTGGAATCTAACAAGAACAGAGTGAGAAATAGCAATACCATCGTATCTCTCAGCCTGCTCTGCAAGTCTAGCCAAGTACACCAGTTGCTCTCTCTCCTTCTCCATCGTGCCTGCTTCTCTCTCTCTCTCTTTGCGAGTGTGCGTCCGAGAAATGCGGTTTTTGATAGCTGCACAACTGCTGACGACAAACACTGGTTGCTCCAGCCACCAGCCGTACGATGTGATTTTATGATGGTTGCATAGTATGATCGACGGTCAAAATTTGTGTTCTGACTTCTGCAGTCTGATGCTGAAATTGTGAACGTTAGATGGGAAGTTAGTGGGGGCACTGGAGCGACGTTGACCGGTAAGACCAGTAACGGCTGTCTGGTGACTTAGGTTAATGTTCAAATAAGTGATGATCAAGAATATTAGTATGGTGTATCTAAAATGTATCGATTTGTCAAAATATATATTGTATATTAAATCTTATCGTGTATTGTAGGATACATAAAATATATGTATATATATATATATATGAAAATATTTATGTATTTAGTAGTAAAAAAATTATTATTAAAATGTTTACAAATGAATCAACAATTAAAACAATAAAAGTCTTAAAATAAATTCACATAAATTTTAAATACTAGTGATGTTATTAAATGTATCATTATCTTCTTTATTTTAGGAAGCTAATAATTATTCACTTTTTTTGTCTTCCTCGTCTTCTTCAGCTTATTTTATAACTTTATCTTTATCATTATTTTTCACTTTTTTCTTTCATTTTTAGCTCTTTTATTAAAGGTAAGATCTCTAGGTCATATAATAAGTAAAAATATTACAATTAAATAAAAACATTATGCCTTACTAAAAACGTTTTAATATATCCAATAAAACATATTGATCGATAAATCAAGATTGGTAAAGAAAATGCAGTCTAAGTGTATCTAATGTATCAATCGATATATTTTGATGTATTGATTAATACAGAATAATTTTCGATACACTTTAACGATACGTATCAAAATTATTTTGCTGTGATACGATGAGGTGTGCCAGTTAACTTAGTGGAATTTTGTCGGATGCTTTGGATTTTTATATGTAACTTTGGAGGAAATTGCTTAGACTTGGAATCCTTTTTTTTATGTGAAACAATGTTATGTTAGAATTGATCACTCTCTTTGGTTCACACGAAAATATATGCTTGTACTTGTCTGGATTCAATTTGGGTTGTTTGTTCTTTTCTGCCACCTTAAAATAGAATAGCACTCAAAAGAATAAAAACTGAAATAATAAATAAATATATAGGTATGATAATTGTGGCTACCATACCATTACCTCTTAAGAACCTAAGAGGATATGGGAATAATACAAAAAGTCAACAGTTTGTATGTTTTGTGATTATTCCAATTAAAATAGCATCATCGTTACAACGATGTCAGTTAAAAATACAAGGAAAGGAGGACCGTTTCCTATCAGATTTGGAGTTAGCAGGCACTTAGCACATAGCATACTTTATATAACAAAGACATTCCTAAAAACTATCGAGGTGTTAAGAGAGGTTACTGAGTCATTTATCACTAGACATTGACAATCCCATAGGCTCCCCCAAGGACATAATTACATTCTAAAATGGAAACTGGACAGGTTACTATGGCACAATAATTGCCTTTTGAATCCTTGGAAAGTGTTTTACATTGACTTCTTATAACAAAACTAACTACAATTTGTTCTGAAACTGAATTCTACTAGTACTTATTGATTATTGTGTTCTAAAACATATGGACAAAATGACATTGGAATAAAGCATTATAATCAATCAAGCATGAAAATATCATTCTCAGAAAGAAATGACTGGCCGGAGACAAATCTTCAATCCAACATCCTTCTCCTAACAGGAACAGTGTCAGCGGCATTCACTCACTGGTGCACCCCTACTGGAGCTTGCATCTCCTATCGAGACAGTAGCAAGAGACTTGGAAGCCCATGCTCTAGGGATAATAGATCCTTCCTGCAAATGCCTTTTCCTATATGGCTCCTTAAAGGAAAGGCATAGTTGAATCACTCGATTCAAATAGGCCTGTGCATGATCCAACAAGCTCCATGATCTGATGATTTGGATGCGCCTTCTCCAAACATACTGGGCTAACCCGCATATTGTTGGGAAAAACAAGTAAAGCAATCTCAAAAGGACAAAAGCAGTAGCCAGTGCCAGACACGTCTCCTGTCTAATCCACTTCTCAGGAGACCTTGCCCATGGGAATGGACAGTTTTCCTGCTCAATCTGTTCATGCTTTTCATAGTTTGATGGATGTGAAAGCTTATCCAGAGATGCACTGTTAACGCCTACAGTCAACCACACTCATAAGGTCCCAGATTGATCATCTTCCAGTAACAATGACTAATACAAACAGGTCAAAGCTTGAAGCATGCAGATATATGTTAAACATAGTGAAACAATTAACAATTACACTCAAATACATTATATAAGATAAAAACTGTAAAGCACTTCATTAAATTAAAAAATATGGTCAAATGCAGAAGCAGTGAGAAGAATTCTGTAGCCTAGCATGCTTCTCCTTTGAAAATTACCTAAAGCATTACCATGGATTGCAGAAAGAAGAATAAAGTTGCCGATTACAGCTCAAGCTACCTGGAGCAGCACAGAATAAAAGTTCTACCTGTAACATCACTGTAGAATGCAACCAGGGAACCGAGAGTGCGAGAGCCATGATAGTGAACACGCATTGTAGAATTCAAAAGGAAAAGAGTGGGGAATCCATGAACTCTGTACTTGGAAAGAATGCTGCAGAAAACAATCATTGTAATACTCTGTAGGCAAAACATGTTTGGAAAAAAAATACAAAAAATCACTTGGATCAATTTCAACTTAAGAACCTCGGTCTGACTGATGATTCTTCGATTGCAAGGTGCAGAATAGATGGATACAAAGAAGAAAGGAGGGAGAAGCTTGGTCTAAAGTTCCTAGAGAAAGGGCACCAAGAGGCATAGAAGAGCACGGCTACATATTCATGGCTATTCTTGTGAACCACATTCAGCGCCTTCAGCAATGAGACCTCATCTCCCTTCACCCATGAATTCCACTAGTAAGCATACCGATAAGAATAAGCCTTGGAAGTTAAAAGCTCAGCATTCTATCACAAACTAAATACTAGTTATAAATAAATAATTCATCATAAAGCCAATATTCTATCCCTATATGAAGAGTTCGAAAAAGGATAAAAATATTCAAGCTAGTTACACAAATGATTAAAAAAACATCAACTTTTTTAGTTGTGCAAGTTGTAGCATAAGGAGTAAGTTGGTGAATGTAAGAAGCCTAAAGTGTGTGCAGGAGAGAATAAATGCACATCAATGGATACCCAGTAACAAAATAGTTAACTGATCACCAGGAATCACGTCTGGACCAATTGCCCTCATTCGTACCAAGCAAAAAGACGGCAATTTATTCAAGCCAAAACGAAAACACTGACTGCCATTTACCACTAGATAGTTGTCAATTAGCGTCAACAATCTTGAAAACACCAAATCTCAAAGCTTGCAATTTATACAAACTTAAAAACAGAATCTTGAGAAAGAAGAAGAAGAAAAACACTTTACTGACCTCTGTAACAGCGACGACACGAAGAGAATCGGAATCAGCATAAAGGGAACAATAGTTTGGATCTCGAAAGCCAAAGAGCGAATCCGAAAGGGACTGTAGATGACACGTCGGGTGGGCTGGGGAGGCGGAGGAGTACGACAGTCTTCCACAAATCACCGTACATAGCAACCACATCTGGATCCGCCCATATCTAACCGTAACCCACCTCCCCATTTCCAACAAAACACTAAGCAAAATACGAGAACAGACAAAGACCAGCTACCCGGTAATCAGGTGGGTTGATGAAGGAAATAAGACCACCATCTTCTTCAGAGCGGAAACTCCGTCCCAGGTTATGGAAAATGGGTAAAAAGAAGAAAGAAAAGGTTGATTTTGGGCTTGAAATGGGAAATAGTGTGGGTATAAAAGAAATGAAGGAAAACAGAAAAGGGAAGGTGGTTTACCGTATCGACTGTGGCGAAAGAATACGGTGGAGCCACCCGACACTAGCTGCTATCTTCTCTTCTCCTTGTCTGTCTTGCTGTTAACGCTGGCTGTACCACCTGTGCACATCTAATCTATTAATTATTACTAAAAGCATATAATATAAGATTATTTATCTATATACTTGTAACAACTTGTTCTTAGTCTCTCTTAATGATCCCAAGGGGCTTGGACTTTATTTACCGATCGAGTGGCAACCATCTTATATTGCATTTCATCTCAATGTCATTTGTTAGAACTGTTGCTACTTATTGACAATTTTGTAGAGTATAGAAATTCCAATCTGGTTCTCTCTTAAGAACTAATAGGAACTTTTAAATGAAGTCAAACAGAATTCTTAATATTTGTTAATATTAAGTGTTAATGAACAGCATATTAGAATAAGTGTTAATGAAGAGGGTCCAAAATTCAGCTGGCTAGCTGCCTACAATTGATCTCCAACTCTTGGGATAGCGACAAGCACATGGGCATAAATTGCTGGGAAAACATTTACATCTTTCTAGTATGAAACAAAATCATACTAAATCTAGGATGGATGGTCAACCTAGTTAAGAAGTGGATGTTTAGCATAGTTGTATAATTTCTTAATATAGATGATAAATGAGTAAATTTGTATTTATTAATTTCAAGCATTTTTTGCTCAAATCTTTTATCCCTCTTCCACTTCATGGTGCCTTAGAAAACCTTAAAAGTAAAGGACTTAAAGACGTGTTTACTTACAGAAAACAGTTTCCTGTTTTCATTTTCATTAAAAATTAAAAAAACGCGTTCATTTATTAGTATTAAAAAGTTGTTTTCTATTTTTCAAAACTAAAAAATGTGTTCATTAATTGTTTTTAAAAAACGTATTTATTGTTGTTTTTAAAAAACGTATTTTCAGTTTGGAAAACTACAATTTTTTTAACAAAGAAATTTTTTGAAAATAACCTAGACTTGTTTTCCAAATTCCTTTTAAAATTTGAAAACTAGGAAAACAGTTTTCACTTGAAAATTTTATAAAAATTTTTAATATGAACACAAACTTCTATTTTCTGTTTTTATTAGAAAAATTTTCTTGAAAACAGCCCCAATTGTCTGTAAGTGAACACGCCCTAAATCTCCCTTAAATCTTACAACTCATTAAACATCTATGCAATATGATATTTGGTGTATTGATATACCGCAACAATAGACATGGTAAATATACAATTTCGCTTCCCCTTCATTTCTCTTAATGGTATTTATATATTAATTTTTTGTATTTCTAATAAATTTGTTTAGTTATTTATTTAAACATGATATTTAATATTTGTTGATGAAATAAACATTATCAAACATGATCACATCATTAATTTTAATATATGCAAAAAATAATGAGTGAGTGACTTGTTGAGTTAGTTTATGTTCATAAGTTTTTGGTTTGTGCATAAATAGTTGTTAACTTTTTAGTTTAATGATAGAGAAAAGAAGTCTTGACACATAAGAAAGTGTCAATGACAGAAAATAAGAGTGAATAATCGATGCAAACATGTGAGGAAACACCAATTACAATCCCAAAAAATAAAAGATGTCTCAAGGTATGAAGAGATGTCAATGATCGAAGAAGATAAGTACAACATCACAAATGACATCTCCTAACTGCACCATTAAGATTGATTTACATAAAGCCTTTGATAGCATTAGGTGGAGCTTCATCTGGAGCACAATGAAGGCTTTTGGTTTCCTTAACAACTTCATCATATTAATCAAGAAGTGCATCACCATTGCCACTTATTATGTTCTTATTAATGGAGTCCCAACTAAGTTATTCAAAGCTGGTAGAGGAATACACCAAGGTGATCCCTTATCCCCATACATATTTATTCTATGCATGGAAGCTCTTCACAAGCTTATACAGTAGAGAGTTGAGGAAAATCAAAGGTTCAGATATCATGTCAAATGCAAGAGGATCAAACTTACTAGTCTGTCATTTGTTGATGACCTTATACTATTTTGCTCTACCAACATGATAAGTATATAACTTATCATATATTTCCTTTTGTTTTTATTGTGTTTTTATGTTAAGTTACGCTTAATGTGTTTGTTTAAGCGTTGTTTCAGTTCTTTTTAGTGTTTCTTCGTTTTAGCGGATTGCCGAGATCATTCGAGCCAAAACCGGGAAGAAACGAGAAGAAAAGATAAAAAAGTCAACCTCTGCTAACTGACACGCCTAGGATACGAGTGTGTCATGCATGTATTGAAGAAGCACACGGGTGTGTCATGCCCGTGTGAAATATCAAGGATACAACTAGGCAATACGGGCGTATCGTGCCCGTATTACTTGGCGGGAAAATTCCCACCCTTTCCAGGACACGCCTAGAATAAGGGCGT
>JANIMX020000187.1:882362-895179 GCA_024582655.2 Erythroxylum kunthianum | reverse complement strand
ATGGTCTGCGTGAAGTCTGTTGAAATTTTGGGTATGATGTTTTGGTGGCTGGAGCTGCTAGACGTTTGGAAAAACGAAGGTGACAGCCGCCCCTATGTAGTGCGACAATCATCCTCCTAGGTGGGCGGCGTCGCCATAGTCACCAACAGACCAACGACGGAGAAGCAGCAAGCGCAAGCGACGACGTCGGAGATGGAAAACACAGCGGCATGAGAAAATCTAGAAACCTTTTCTGAAAAAACGATGCTTACAAATTTTAATTACAAATTTTAATAATATAATTAATGAAAATAATATTTATTATCTTATGTTCAAGCATAACCATTTTATGGAATTAATTACATAATTCAAACAATAAACTAATTTTAAATAAAAAGTCAATAAATTAATTTTATATAATTAATCTAACATATAGTCCTGCAATACTCCAAACATAGGATAATTAGTCCGGTATATAGTCATGCACTGTACCAAACGCGTTACAATAGAATCCTAATTAGTCTCACTTAATTTAATCATACCTTACTATTTAGTCCAGTCCTACTTAATTTTATCCTGCGTACCAAACGTAACCTAATTGTTTAATACTTACATTAAGTCTAACAAGTTGATATGATAAGAAAAGTAAAATCTAGTGTACTTTTTTTTTAAATCTAACACACTGATAAGATATGAAGATTTAATCAATACCATCAGTAAGTTTAGTAGGCTAATATGATATAAAAAAAAAGTTAATCAACTTTGCATCACCAAATGATCGAACGATTACGATTCATGTAATAAAAAATTAATCATTATTTATTGATTAATAACAAAAATCAATCATTTAATATATATATTTTCTAAAGTGCAGATTACAATTAAATATAATAAATTGTTTAACTGTATTTACTATTGTACAAAAGTAACAAATATATATAATTAATTATTAATAACGTTTGATAAATATTATCAATTATTTCTACATGTGCATTTTTTAATATAAAAAGAATTAAAGGTACATTGGAATGTAAGTCCAATAACGAATAAGAGTTGTATCAACGAAGTATAACTTACAATTGATCATTGCCGTATTCAATATTCATTTTGGTACAGATTCCTTTACTCAACAAAGAATTCCATAGCAAATTATAGAATCCAATTAAAAAGTGGCCTGGTAATTTTACTTCCAATATTGTTTCCCCATAAACAATCACAGTTCACAGACCGAAGCGTGTAATGTCTGATACGCTTGGGTTTGCGGGTTGTCTGTGCCCACAACCACAACTCTCACATTTGTCTATTTCTACCGTCTGCTCTCTTCTGTCTCCAACTATATCCTTGCTACAAAGACAAGGTGTGTATCTTGTTATTGTACAACAAGGTGGAGCTTGTGGGTATGTTTCACCTTCCGTTTTATGCTGTCTTTTGTTCTTGTAAATACGGTTTCATTTATGGGGTTTACTGATTTCGTTGAAGAACTTGTAAAATGTTGTTAAAAGATTCCTCTTTTTGTCGAAATGTGTTGGCGCAAAGTTTGGTTCTTTTGAAAACTGTGTATGGAAAGCTTGTTTGTTTATCTTCATGCTGTATTGTTATTTATGCGAAATTTGTCTTTAATTATTTTCCCTGTAGATTAATGGGGATGTTAGCACTTCCTTTTGATTCGAGAAACTCCGTCATTTTTTTCCTGCTTTTGTTGTGTAATGGGGTTCTGAAGATTTCATTGTTATGTGGACTTTGGACAAACCTGTCAATTGTTTGTAATTGTTTAGATTAGGACCCGCAATGCTCTTACATTTGTTTGAATATGGAACAGGGGAGGTTTTGGAGAATAGTTTCTTGGAAGCTTCCAGAGAGGAGCTGCTCTTCATACAACTCTGGCCGACATTGTCGTGATTTGTGGTAGTTCCGGAACAGGCACTAGCCCTTCATTTTCCGGTCTTCAGGCATCATCATCTTCATACTATTGGACTCACTCTTTGGTTTGGTGCCTTCCCATTGATTACGGCTAACTTGGTTCAATCATCTTATATGTAACCACTGTTCTCTTCCCAATAATTGTTCCCCCTACCATTTCAATTAGCATTCTTGAGAGATGTGACCATTGGTAGCACAGATTTGAATTTGCAAATCTAAAAGATTGGCACAAGGTAATAAGATTAAAGAGTGCTTCTTCGGGGGACTTTGAATGAGACTACTTTTGAAGATGGCGAGGTTCAGCTGCTGCTTTGGGCTGCCTGGCAGAAGGAATGAAAAGACGGTGAGGATCAACTCTGATTCGGAAGCATATGTATTATAATTTGAAGTTTGTTGACCTGTTTGATCTGCTTATTCTTAACTTCTCTGTCGTGTGAACTTTAGGTTGACAAGGATTTGTTGAATAAAGTTGGCCCCAACAAGACTTTGAAATCCCTGAAAGTTGGGCCTGACTACCCAGTTAAACATTTAAAGACTGAGTTGAAAAAAGCAACTTCTACTGTGTCAGCACCTAATGATATGCTGAACAATTTTGCAAGTGTCAGGGAGATAAGCTGTAAGACTCTGGGGATGGACGAAGCTCCTGAAGTAGCATGTGAAGGGGAAGATGAGCATGAAGAGAATGACTTGATGAAGAGGGATTTATCAGATTTGGATCTGCAATCTTTCATGGGTAATTCAATTAGATATGAACTTAGTACTGAAAGGACCAGGATGGGCTCCTCTAATTCTTTTGCCACTGAGCTCACTGAGCAAAATACAAAAATAACTGAAAATGATGAGGGTGTCATTGATGTGGTCCAAAGTGGACATGTTAGTGATCCTGATTTTCGTAAAACCCAGTTCTGTGATTCACCAAAGATCAAACGTTCATGCTCTAATCTGGAAAAAAATGAGGTGCTGAAGGTATCCGCAGAGATGTTACCTCCTTCGAAATTGCTCTTTTCTGGGAAATCACATGATCAATCAGAGAAGTGGAGAATGCCAGGTAGCCCTGCATCTCTAAGAAGCTATTGCAGCGCTGACAAAGTGATATTAAGGAAGCATTCTTCAAGCCAAGTCCTACCTTCGAGGAGTAGAAAGCTGCGGTGGAGATTGTTCCTTTGGAGCAATAGAAATCTGCATAAACAATCAACTGCAAAACAACAGCAGCAAGCTGTAAGTACTGCTTTTAACCAGCAAGGTGGATACCATTCGGATACAGTTGAACCAAACCGTACTATGTTTTTAAACAGATCACAATCTATGGGGTCATTTATTGGAGCATCCTTGAACAAGGACCAATATAACAATGGAGGTATTGAAGAAAGTTGGAACGGCTTTGGGGATTCATTTTCTGGTGTTTGGAGCTGTAACCAGTGGGTTGCTCTCCGTACGCAATCTTCTTCCTTCTCAAGAGTTGATGAATGGGTTAAAGATCTTGAAACTCAAATGCCACCACCCGATGATGTTGATGAGGGTAGTGACGAGGGCATTGTCTTCCCACCATCTCCTCAGAATGACAAATCACTAACGAGAAGCATGTCCACAATTACTCGATATCCAGATAATAGCTTGTCTGAGGAGATTCTAATTGCTAGCAGTATGATCCAGTCCCTGAATACTTCCACAACTTCAGCTCATATTTCTTCATTCGGATTAAAAGCCATACCCATCATGTCACACTTCTCTAGTCTTCGATCTGTCAACCTGTCTAATAATTCTATAGGTATGCTTCTGGTAAAAATAGAAATACCATGTGGCAAACATACATATCTATTTTGTTTTGGAATGCTAGATACTTGGTATTAAAGCAGCTGCATGTTTGTTTGTTCCTTGGTTTCAGTTTGCATAACCTCAGGATCATTGCCAAAGGGCCTTCATGTGTTAAACTTGTCAAGAAATAAGATCAGCACTATCGAAGGACTGAGAGAACTAACTCGATTACGAGTGCTTGATCTCAGATATAATGCCATAGCTCGAATAGGACAAGGTGTCATTCCTCCTAACAAACTGAATATTTATCAATTCCTCTTTATATCTTACATTTTTCCTTTTCTCGAGAATTGACACTTTCGACTTCTCTGTTATGTGGTTCAAATTTTATTGGGTGTTTGTGATGTCAGGACTGTCAAACTGCACAACAATCAAGGAACTTTTTCTTGGTGGCAATAAGATTAGTAATGTTGAAGGACTGCATAGGCTCCTGAAACTCACAGTCCTGGACTTGAGCTTTAACAAGATTACAACTGCCAAAGCTATGGGTCAGCTTGTTGCCAACTACCACTCTATGCAAGCTCTAAATTTGTTGGGCAATCTCGTCCTGAGCAACATTGGTGATGATCAGCTTCACAAGGCAATTTCCAGTCTTCTTCCAAAGCTTGTGTACTTGAACAAGCAGCCCATAAAATCACAGAGAGCAAGGGAGGTCGTCATAGACAGTGTTACCAAAGCTGCCCTCGGGACCACGTATAACTGTCGCAGAAAGGCGATAAGGAGAGTGAGCAGCAGTGTCTCATCCTCCAACGTCAGTAGAAACAGTGCCAGTGGTGCATATAGAAGCAGGAACAGGTCGAAAAACCAAACCAATTACCCAAAGAAGACACCACCTTTACGTTCTTCTTCATTCCATTAAAAGATTCTTCTGTCAGGAGTAAGTGCAATTCTTGGCAATGGTTTTGCTCTCAACGGTTTTCACCATAGCCTTGAAGCTACTCGCACATTTCCTCAGGACCTTTGTTCTTTCTTGGATGTGTTTGTGTGTGTTTCGGGGATTTCTTGGAATTCCGAAGTGATGTAAGCTTGACACATTTACCTAACCAGTAATAAGTGTGAGAAGTTGCAGTGCTAGACCAGAGCCTCCCTCGAGACTAATTTGGATGTATGTTGATAGGTTTTAGTAGAATTCAGGCTTTAGCAACGTGAGTGCTATCTCTATGTCCTCTTGCATGGGCATGTTAAAAGATGCATGAAATAAAGCAATAAGAAAGAGAAACATTAGAGAAAATCGAAGGGACATAACTCTTTGTTATTCCCACTCGTATTTGGTATTATCGGAAAACAATTGTTTCCTTAGTTGCAGGACGCTATGAGCATGACAGAAACTGGAAAGTCAATGGGGCAACCGTTTGATCAAATAGAACTAGCTTATGATGTGAAGACCAAGAATCCTGTTCTGTTACAGTATAGTAACAACAGAACAAGGCTCATGCCATTGAATTTTTACTAGTATTTTCTTCATCATTGCAACTACAGTAATAAACCGTTGAATTTCAGTAGATTAGTTAGTGGTAACAATTCAATAAAATTAATGAAACAGGAACCTGCTTATTCTGTAGTCAGCTTCACAATCTTACTTATGGTTGTACAATTATAACTCGAAAAACAAACAAATTTAATTCTATATTCTTGCATACTCCCTGCCTCAACTTGAGTAATTACATGAACCTATGTAAGCCTTGCGGCTTTGGAAGTCTCGGTGGTTGGTTCCACCAGGATACACTCTGTTCCCTGTTTGTCTGTTGTCTGCTGTCTGCTTTCTTCTTTCTGTTCACAATCTTTAATGCTATGGCTGAGCTTTATAAAAATTCATTAACTTGAAGAAAATGAGTATGAATAAACATGATCCAACTTCTTGGGCTACTGCTTTGAGAAAACTTGCAATCAGCTCGCTTGTTTCTTGAGGAAAGGTTTTTGACAGATAAGAAGTCTTTCGTCACTGTTACTATCAATGTCTATAACTCGAGCTTCCCATTTCAAACGTGTTGTTAGAGTTCTTACTGATTCAATAAGTGGTACTGCGTCGCGAATTATCACCCAGCCCTGCACCGAACACCAACATCATCGGTAAAACACAAAGTACAAGCATCCTTACCACTCCGTGGTCAGACATATGTAAAGATGGTTTCAATGCAGGAAAAAAACTGCTACAAAAAAATTTCATCAGATTTGTTAGCTTCACTCTCAACTTCTTCTAAGCTAAACTGTATTGCCAATAGAAAGAAATCAAAGTTGATTCCGGTGTCATTTACATATGTGAAAATGTAAACGTTCTATCCTTTCTGGTGACTGACGTAGACAATTTTGATAGGTTTCAGCTAATTGTCAAAACCTAATGGTAAGATGACTCCACAGATTTTATCATTACTAGTAGCATATAATGATTTATAACGTCGTAAGCTTCATCACATTAATAGATTATGTGCATGCACACCTGCATTGCATCAACATAAATGGTTTGGTGAACATGGAAAAAGGAACTTGGGGATCAGAAGACCTATGAAAAGGTTAATTCTACTAGATGATTGAAGAGGGCTGGTTAGAAGGTGAACTTAATGACAAAATCAAAAGTAACTGGTCAAATTTAACACCATTTAGTTTTAATCTCAATGATTTTGAATAATGGAAGTACAGACTTTTTAATACAAAAGCAACATTTAAACAAAGCCCAGCACCATTCTGACAGCAATGTTTTCTCAAATGTAACACTACTTAATAACGATCTCATAGAATTTATGTAACCTTTTGTAGGCCTTAATCTGCAGGATATTTAAGCACTCAAAAGAATCGTTATTATCCACCGACCAGTAGCATCAAGAATGCAAATCTACCAGATAGAGATGGTAGAAGTTCAAATACTACTGCAACTCGGCTATGCATTATAGCAGAGTTTATGGCATTCAAATATGCTTACATGGATATATATGGATCATAACTCAAAACCTCTCCAACATTAGCAACCAGAAGCATAAGAGACATTAAGAATGTTAAAAAGGACTTTTTAGTCAGGTACCTCCGGTCGAAGTAACCGATCAATCTCGATGAATATATCCAGTGAAGTGCATCTACGTTGCTGACCAGTTTCAAGGGATAGTAATCCTTGCATATGCACCAAATCATAAGTTCTAGGGTATGTTGGGAATGCTTCACACCTGAAAATCGAAGTATTCTTTCCATGAGCAACTCACTTTCTGACAGTTAAAGAAACAAAAAAGGGTCCAAATCTTAGAACCAGATGTTATATTAGCCAAACAATAATATAGGACGATCTGAAAGTTATAGCCCAGTATACTTTCTAATGACCAGAACAATCAACTGTTAATTGTTTCCGATTGATCCACTTTTCAATTCTAAACACAGAAACATATCCCTAGACAGTAACATAACCAACAGAAGCAAAATAGAAAGGAGAGAAGGAGATTTAAAACGTACCAATCATGCAACACACCAACAAAGCCCCTATCAAGTATCAAGGGGAGATGATTAGGTCCATTTGTTGGGACCACATTCATAACCCAAACAGACTTGCCAGCTTCCAGCAGTGCAGAGTTAAAACCACCAAGATGAGCATTCATGTCTAACACATTTCTTATCATGTTATAAGGTGGAGAAGGATCCTCTTCACCAGGTCTCTTTGGATGGTCCGAGAATATCAATGGAGAAAGAAGAGACCAATAGTTAGTGGCAGCTGTTTTCCAGTTGGCAGCATCCTCCATGAACTCTTCTGGATGCAAGCCTGAGAAATTAAAATAACCACAACTTCAAAGTAAATAAAATTTTCTATCAAAATGGAGTTGAGAAACAATGTACAGAAAGTACATTACCATAAATAGCCATCTCATTATTGTTCAAGTGTGACCTAGCAGGCCAGGTTCTCCTCTCTTCAACTGGAATCCAGCGGCGGCTGTGTGTTCCAGCTATACATGCTTCTAGTGGTCGATAATAAGGAGATTCAACATCATGGCCTCTGCTGCAGAGTGAAGGGCCTGAACCAGACTTCCTAGAGACAAAAAACAGTTTTTGCTAAGAACCACCTGATATAGGTACAGGTATCTAAAAAAGGTATGATACATTAAGTAAAACCATAAATCACAATATCATGAATATAAGTACAAGTTCTTTTTCCAGCCACCTTGAGCTATAGCAATTCCTTTTACTAGTCTTTTTCCATACTACAGTTTCATCTTGTTGAGATAACATCTCCCAACAGAGACTTTCAGCAAAATCTTGAAAAGAGTTCCATCTTTTCTGGTTCTCTTTGTTACGAGCATTAGTAATTGGTGAAGTCCAGACAAAGTATCCACCTGGCTTTAAAACTCTATCAACTTCAATCAAGTAAACGCCATCTGTATCACATCAATAAACGATCAATTATTTGACAAAAATAAAAACTAGAAAGAGCAAACAAATAAAAGCAACAAAAGGATGTGCTGAAATCTAGTGAACATTCACATAACAGACTACTAACTTCTCTCTCTGTCAACCTTTAATTTTGATATGTGATCAATAATCAAGAACTGGTACCTTTTTTGTCCCAATCAATGCCACATCGTGAACAATGCAACATATCAAAGGATAGAGAAGGATAAGGCAACTGCTTGGAAGTAAAAGAACCAATCATTGCAGGAAGTCCTCTTTCAAGAGTAAGCTGAACTTGGCTCCCTGAAGCTTCATAATTTGCAATGCACATAGTTAAAAGCTGTTTTGAAAACAGATGTGCACCAAAGCTGCCATAGCCACATCCTATATCCAAAATGGTTCTGACCTGCATAAATTAGTAAATAAAGCATTAATTATCAAGAATTATTTCAACTGGAGCAAGCAAGTCAGACAAGTGATTTAGTTGAAGTATCAAACTTCAAAATCTAGGGCCTGCTCAATATTACAGAGGGCATGACAGAATAAAGCAGAACAAATAAACGTACATAAGTCCATGTAAGCTAATATACCGTGATTAAGTTCAGGAATAGAAAAACCATTTACAAATACATTCACAAGATTGCGGCAAATGAATGAAATAGGATTCCTATGCCAGCACTTCAAAGGACATGACTAGGAAGAAGGAATACTAGTGTTCTCTTTTCCCTTTTGTTTAAAGCTGAGGTAGGCAGATTTGGCAATTCCAAATAAAAGAAATCCTTTACATTTCACTTTCAACCGGAAAAAGGAACATAATACATGCATACGTTGGATTTCTCTATATAATGGTTGGAACTCACCCCAGCTTGTATGAAATTGGATTCATTCCGCAGGCCAATCATTTCAGCAATTTGATGTGAGTAGTCTTCGACACCATCAAACATTAGAGATGCTGAACGAAAAGAAATTTGCTCTTCATCCAGCATCATCATCCTGGCATTAGAAAGAGGGAAATATGAGTTGAAAAGAGTACTGAAACGTCCATAAATTTTCCTAAGGTGATTTAACAGTTTGTCACCTCTTGGTCAAACTACCAGAGGAAAGCACCTCCTGTGCAGTGATTTTAACATTTGAAACCCAGATGACATCTCTTCCGGTAGGCCATCTAAGAGGGATCTTATAATTTACTGGTGGTAGCAGAAGACAACTTTGGCTCGATCCTTGGTCACAGTGACGATCACTTTCACTAATATCAGGACTGCCTAAAGCAAGATTCTTTGAAACATTGAAACATGGAACATAATTTTCAGACTCCTCCGAGCAGAATTCCACCTCTGTCAACCTTGAGGAACCAAGAGACAACTCGCCAATATCCCAAAGGTCAGAAACAAGTTGTTCTTGGAGTCGTCTATAGTTATGTACTATCTGACCTCTTGACAAGGTTGATATCGAAATAGTCCACCAAAAAGACCCAGTTAAAGCAAGAATTATAATCAGAACCAAACTAAACCTCAGTAGTAGCCACGCCAATTTGTGTCGACTTCTTGCAGTCCCTATGTTGAATGTGTCGGACGCAATGCCGTTTTCATTAACACTATACTTGGAAGGTGTTGTATTATCAGAAAATAGTAGACTAAAAGGCAATTTGAAGGCAATAAAACTATGATCAGAAGAACGAGTCCTTTCCAAATCTTCTTTTTCCGGTTTGTATTTCTTTTGCGATTCCCATAAATCGCGACTGTTCCCAGAGATCCGCAACCCTGATATGCCTCGATGCAGAGGCCTTGACATTTTCTTACCTGAATGAACAACAACTATAAATTCATGTCTGAGAAAACAAATTCCATATACTCGATTAAACAGTGTTAAAACAAGACAAACAAACAAATTTTCGTGAAAAAAATTAAACCTTAAACTTCGGAAAACAGGAGACACCCAGATGCTCTGTACTCGTAAATCGTAGTATCCCAGATAAGAGACAAAGTGGAAGCATAAAAATTGTGTCAAAACCGACAGTATTTTACTCCCAAAACGAGCTACTATTACTAAGAAATACAAAAATGGAACCTTTGTTGAAGATTAATACCCGAGCAATGATAATAGATCCACAAACACAAATAAGTTTATAAAAGAACAGACTTCTACAAATGCCAAATTGAAAATTGAACTCAGAAAGGGGGCAAAAGAAAGGAAATTCCGATTCACAAAACGTAAAACGGCCAGAAAAGCAGACACATTTGGGACACATCAGATGTATTGACTGGAAAAGAGCTCACTTCCAGTAAAATTCACTTTAATTTAGTACCAAACTAATAACAAAAGAAAAAGAGCAAGATTACATGTAGATCAGTAAAACCAGAATCGTCTTTGGAATCCAATCAAGTGAAACAAAAGAGAGTGAGAAGTGAAGTAGTCCAAAGAATGAAAGAGCAGAAGAGCAAGCCACTACCTTTGAATGGCACAGACTGATTCTTGATGAGAAATACAGGCCAAAGAATTCGACACAATAAATAAATAAACTTTGATGAATGTCTGGTTATAAACCCGCAGCAAACAACAGTTTTTTGTTCAAAGGTCTCTTCCTTAAGCTTCAATGGCTGTTTTTTTGTCTCTCTCGTACCTCAAAATTTTCCGTGATTATGGTTAGAGAGAGGGAGAGAGTGGGAAGGAATTTTGTATCGATCCAATCAAGATACAGCTCTGGTGAACACTGAATACAGTCCCTTTTATAGAGTATTTTTCTTTGAAATATGGGAGGAATAATAAAACATAATTGTAGGGATTCACTCTCTAGTCAACATACACAGATCAACTAGCTCTTGCCTCCAACTCACACTGTAATTATGAAATTAAACACCCTTTCATTATTCTAATATGCGTCAGAGGAAGTTGATCAATTAATAAATTCAATAACAGCTGACAGCTTGATTAACGTTTTCCATTAGACCTTTTTTTACAGCTTCACACTTGCATTTAATGCCCGTAATCAACTTTGTATGCATTGCTTGAGCCATACCTGGGGCTTGTTAAAGAAAGTCAATATAACTAATGACTTCTTCCAGATCTTGTGGCTTGGTAGGGGTTTTTTTATATCTTAAATGGGAAGTAGTTACATACATTAACTAAACCAGATATAGGAGGATTAATTTAAAGAATGGGATGATGATGGTGGGTGAGTTAAAAGTATTAGAAGTAATATTGCTGGTGTTCTTCTTCCAAATGCCGAAGAGAGACTGCGACTTAAGATTATACAGAATTAGATAGAAGTGTGAGTTTAGTTAAACAAAGTATTTAACTTTTTGCAGATTCTTGAAGTTGCAATCAAATAGAATGAGAGAAAAGTAGAGATTGAACTCCTATTTTGAAGGTTAGATGGGAATCATTTTGATTTAGACTTGCTAGAATCTGGTCTACAAGTGGAGAAAATGTTCCTGTTCTTTAGCAATCCTAGTATCCTTTTTTTTCTAGAGTTAAAACTTAAAACTTTAATGGTAATGTTCCTCTACTCCTCATCCTACTGAGACAACAACCATGATGTCTGGCAGAGATCTATGTCGTGGACCCACTCACACTGAATTTTTAAAATCAAGTTTTAAGGGAACAAAAATGGAAGCAGAAGATTTTATTTTATTTTCCCCAAATAATTAATTAAAGGATTAAGGATCTTGTTATTGTTATTGTTATTAGTCAACATTTTCATGCCATTAATATAATTTTTTCTAAACAAGTGAGGTCCACTCTGCCGCGTTTTACATGTCGGTGGACCTAGCGTGGTGATGTGTGAATGGAGGCAGTCTGTGTGAGCCGCGTAGCAGATGACCAAACCCTCTATTGTCGTTTGGTGGCGGTGGAGTAAACGCGGAATTGAATGGATAACATAAAAGTGATTCTTCCTCTTTTTCCTTTTTGTATTTGTTGTCGACGACGATTGAAGTTTCAGTTTAGTCACGAGAATGGATAATGCTGTGAGCTCGTTGTCATCATCCAGCGCGAGTGCTAGTAGTAGACTTTGAAATAAATGGAAATTGATTTGTGCTCTAAAAAAATAATAACATATCGTAGTGGTCACCCAGAAATTCACACTCCAACTCCTTTTTATCGTATGACATCACTCTTAGCTGTATGTGACATTGATTTCTTTTCCCTATTTTATGTTCTTTTATTTTGGATATAGACGCGAGTCTGATTTGAATATTTGGGTTTTGGATTTAAGATTTTCGTCTTTGCTTACAAGTTATTGAAGATTTTTGTGATTCAGTCAATTTGTTGGGTAGAGCGAGAGCTCAAAGTAATGGTAAATTTATTTTTTTATGACTAAAAAATTATAGATTTAAATTATGAAAATAATTTTTTTTAAATATGCTGTATATAATTAATATCTATCATTTAAAAATTACGAAATTAAATTTGTTGTCGTTTAGTAAATTTGTTGTGTAAGATTGTACAATACAATGTAAGAAAATCTAAGCATGTCAACTTGTCTGATGTTTCTGAATATATAGATACAGTGTGGGTCGTTGCTTTTACCTTTAACGAGTAACGTATATTCTACAACACTATGTAGTCGTTTGTTACATAATTTAATAGTATTAACTTATTTAGGTTAATATTTATTATTTATTTATAATATTATAAAATATTTGGTGTTATTTCAAATAAATAATATGATTAAATTATACTGTATTTGATGTTGTTTCAAATAACATCTCGTACTATTTTTTTAATTCTTTTTAATGCTAGG
>JANIMX020000187.1:505645-517219 GCA_024582655.2 Erythroxylum kunthianum | reverse complement strand
TCAGATAGATACTTGTATAGATACAATATTTGAGTGTGATACAAACTGTAAGCCTATAAATACCAAGTGTAAATACATCGAGAAGGCTCTCGACAATTCAAAAACTCAGCTTATATAATTTCAGTTTCCTTTCGTTTCGTTTACTTAGTTAGTTTTCGCTCTCAATCGCCATCTACACAAGACGCTCTCCGGAATAGTTTGGGAACCTACAAGCTAAGAAACATAATCCATTTCCTAGTACATATTGACTGATTTGGTAATCAATATTATCGACCTTAGTCAGTCATACGGTGAATCCATCAATTTTTATGATAATAGGTCTTAAAAAATAGCTCAATATTCCTTAAAAGTAGATTTTTAATATTATCACTTCCAAAAAGATTATCCTAATAACAATAAATTAACAAAAGAAAAGGAAAAATTATATTATGAAAATAGGAAATGTTAAGGCAATTAAGAGTGTCATTCTATAACTTAAAGACAACATTTATTTTAAAGTTAAACCATTTGCCTATTATTTAGCAATGGAGTTAATCATTGGCGACATCATTCGAAACATCCGAGAGGCTTTCCTAGCAACAAGGTTCAACTCTACTACATATCCCGCACTTACCTTTGCTTTGAATATATGACACATGGTTTTGCTTATTATAAGCTATTCATTATAGGAGAATTAGTTAACTGGATCGGGGGGTCATCCCCTTGCAATTACTTGTATTGAACAATTTCTTAGCATTAATACTATTTTTTATTTTACTAAAAAAAATAAAAGTAAAGTTTCAAAATTTTCTATTGACGAGGTAATAGAAAAGAAGAAATCGATCTTTCAACAGAGCAATTAGGCCATCTACAGTACTAAACCTATATACCATCAACGTATTATCTATTATAAATTCCAACAATTTATATCGCATAAACGGATTTAGGTTATCATATGCAAATTGTTTACTTCACTTTTCAAATTGTTGAGATACGACTTATACTCTCTCAAGTTGGCAAGCAGCACAGCCTTATCATTCGGAAGATTTAGTGTTAATTTGGTTGCGAGCAGCCGATAGTTGATTTATTTTAATCAATTCTTAATAACTTGTTTGGTAAATAATTCTTATTAATTATTGATAATTGATCAAGCCATAAACAGTTCCTAATATAAAAAATTACTAAACCTAATTTTTTATGATTAGTTCTCATTAAAAATTTAAAAATTCTTTTTTTATCATTATCTTCTTTTTCACGTTAACAAAAAAAAAATCATTTCTTTTTACATTCATGTAAGCACCTAAAACATATGAAACTGGGGTTTAAGCAATTGGAATCTTTGAGTTGCAAGGCATCAACCTAAACCTTGGAAGTGTAAAGAACATAAATAAGATGAGTAAGATGCAGGGTCCACCAAAGCACCAGAATAGCTACGCCTGGAAGCCCAACGTCGGCCACAAGATCAACGAAACTGTAAGTATCTCTACTCTCAAATCCAGCTTCAAAAAGTTAAACCTTTTTCTTTTATTTTCTGAGACAAGAATAAGAAATAGCATAGCAAAAACGATTGAATTTTCATCCAAATACATGAACTTTGCATGGAAATAGACAAACTAATGTGACCCAGATACATGATTTGGATATTTAGGAAGTTGGTGGAAGGTTGAGACCCTACTCGGAGATTACCGGAGTTTGCCATCGCTGTAAAAAGCAGATCGACTGGAAACGCCACTATGGCAAGTACAAGCCCCTCGTTGAGGCTGCCAAATGGTAATTGTATCTTCTCCTTTTAATGTTCTATTTTTTTTAATGTTTGGGAGTGTTTTTCTTGGGGTTAGAAGTTGGATGGAGAGGTGGGTTTTTTTTTCTTTCTTTTCAATTGGTAAGCTCAAGTTGTTTTATTGAATGGCCTCAATTATTTAATTATGTTAACTATCACCATTTTTGTTGAACTCCCGAAAGATCACATGTGGAGAAGAAACTTGAAAATTTTCAACTCGAAGAAATATTGTAACTGCTACTATAACACTCCATAATTACATTTGAAGAAGCCATTTATACATCGACATTTCAGAAGTTTGATTCCAATCTAAAATTTGTATCATAAGATGAGTTATATAACGATAAAGATTTTCAAGACTCTGAACGTCTTTAAAATGTTACAAATGAAATGAATTTATTGCGAGATCATATAGTCAAATTATTAATGACATCAATAAATTAATTTTTATTTTTTAAAATTTAATTTTAGTAATTCAATAATTGTTCAAAAGTACATTTTAGATTAAAATATTTATTTATGGTTATTATGTTTTTATAATTGTAATATTATTTTTTAACTGATACTTTCTTTTTTATATATATATGAATATTTGTTGCTCTATGAATCATATCTATATTGTTAAATTAGCATTAATCAGTTACTTGTAATCAGATATTTTATCAAATAATAATTCTTAATTAGTTATCAGCTATCAACTACTAGCTATTAGCTGAGTTTGATCAACTCAACCAAACAAACTCTTAATAATGACAACATGCAATGAGTGTAGGGGAAGATGGTGGTAGTCAACGACGATAGATGGATTTTTAGTGGGGATAGGAAGAAGATTTAGGATTTTTTACCCATCAATTATTAAAAAAAACGTCATTTTGTTACTTAACCAGAATTGTAAAAAAAGTTCAAACTTAACCTAAAATTTGGCTAACTTGAATCGAACTTATCTTACAGATCAGTCAACTCGAATCAAACTTATTGACTTTAGATCAAACCAAGTTGAGCCATATTAATTTTACTTTTCTTAGGGGTTAAAGGGGTAAAGGAGAGTATCGAAGGTTTAGGCAATGGTAGTGGTGTTGGTGATTGGTCGACAATAGGTTGAAGAAATTGAAAACAGATAATAATATAATATAATAATTTTATATTTTAATCATTAAGATTATTAAAAAATAAGAAAAATATCATTTTAAATATAAAAAATTAATATCAACATTTAATGAGTTCATTTTGTCTAGATGACATGTTTAGTCAAATGAGTTAACGATACAATAATAAAGACCTAACAAGAACTTAATGAACTCAGATTTTAAAGTATAAATAATATTATTTGAACAAAAATGCATTTTGGATCTCAGCATTTATGACAAAATATAACTTAAATCCTAGCATTTTGAAGTGTTCAAATTGAACAATAAGATTTTTAAAACGTTTAAAAAATCCTAAATTGACCAAAAATTGATGGAGTTAACTCTCTATTAGTTAAATGGCATGTCAATGTTAACATGATGTTATTTTTATATTTTTTAAATAGAAAGTGAGCATCACTATCACATAATTAATTTTTTAAATTAATCAAAAAGTGGGTACCACAATCACGTAACACCATGGCTACTGTATATACATTTTAGATAGTGAATTTCACTTGCCACGTAATAATGGAGCCCATATTTATATATTTTAAATAGTGGATCTAACAAATTATATAACAATGAGGCTTATTTTTATTTAAAAATAAAAAATAATATCAACTCAATGTTGACGTGACGTTTAACTGGCAATGAGTTAACATGTTAAATTTTCCATTCACTTATGGTCTATTTTAAATGTTTGAAAATGTTGGAGTTCAATTTAAATGCTTTGAAATGTTATGGTCTATTCTATATTTTATTGTAAAAGTTGATAATCAAAATACACTTTTAACCAATTTTATTTTATAAACATTAAGATATAAAGCGGAGGGCGAGCCTTGGAGTCCCTAGTAAAGTTACTCCTTTGTGATTTAGAAGGTTACAAGTTTAAATCACGGAAACAACCTCTTTATTAAAACAATACAAGGGAAATGCTGCGTACAATTGATTAAGATATAAAGTGGTACCAGAAATAACAACAATGAACTTTTATAACTCTTTTACAAATTTTAAGTGCAATTTGCATTTTTTTACTTATAAAATTTAATATTTATAAATTAACTATAAATATTAATATTTGTTTACGAAACTTTTATAAATAAGCTTTATCAATAATGTTAAAATTAATGTATGATAAAAATAAAAATATTCATGTTAGAAAAATATACAAGTATTTATTATTGAATTTTATATAAATATTTTTTTAAAATAACTTTTAAAGTGTAAAATTAATTATTTAAAAATTTATACCAAATTAGGCGTGACAAAAAATGTCTTGTCAATCTAGTTTAAAATTAATACGTTTAGTTAAATCTGACTGAAATTTATGTTAAGTTAAAACTTTTTTATTTCAAAAACACATGACCAGCAAAACAAACCTAGCGAAGGTCTTTGGTCGTCTTGAAGTTGCCCTAGTAAAGCCAACCAACTCGTCGCATCATTGTCATCTCTTTGTTATTGTCTCTCGGTTAAGTAACGAGTGTCTCGTCATTTTATCAGCGTAGCAGCAAATTGTCTCATCTCTTATCAATCTCAATATCGTTCCATATAGTGAGATCCTCCATCTACAATGTAGGATTTTGCTACATATTTGATGTATCGATTAGTTTGTTATTATAACAATTTTGTTGTTATTATTAGTAATGGTGGTTCCGAGGTCCACAAGCAAGAGATTGAGGCGTCCACAACGATAGCGTTGAAGGAAGGTGATGACTATAGCAGCCCGATTGAGTTTCGAATGAATTCGGGCCAACAACTCAAAACTCGATATAGCCCAAGATACAACGGGATCCAGTTCAGTACCAACAGTATAATCAATCATCTTTTCTAGCGTAAAGCTTAAACTGTGCTATCAGCAGCAACCTCAAATCTCTGCACTTTCCATTTCCTCCGCTCTCTACGCCGTGCGCCACAGACATGGAAGGCCCCAGCGGCCACCAGCCACCAGAGAAACACGACCATCCCAACTATTCTCAGTCAACATGTACGGTCAACACTTGCGTCAAGTGCGGCGGCCCAACCTCCTACCCTCCACCGCCGCAGACCTCCTGGTCCGAAATCTCTCCACCGCCTATCTACCGCCCAATCCGCGCTCCGGCCGTCAACCTCCCTCCCAACAACTCTCAGGCCATAATCCTTGCCCCCGTCCCTAAGGCCGAAAAAGTCCCCACCATTTCTCCGCCGTACAATTTCCATTCTCCGTCCAAGAAAATCCAATCTCCCGACGACATTCACCGCTTCCACGACTCCGATTCCGGAAAGAACTTCCTCGGATTCGTAGTCGCTCTCTCCGAGTCCATCCGAGGCCACAAAATCTCCGACCCCTGCTTGGAATCCTTAACTCTGAAGTCAATCGTCTCAATCATCGAAACCCTAACGCAGTGGGTCGACGAAATACCACCTGCTCAACAAGCCGCTCGGTACGGTAACGTCTCGTACAGAACCTGGCACGAACGTCTTGTGGAGAACAGTGAGTCTTTAATGCTTCGATTTTTACCCGATGATCTTAAAGATTCGATAGTCGAGATCGTTCCTTACTTCAACGATAGTTTCGGTAATTCGAGTCGGATCGATTATGGTACTGGTCACGAGACGAATTTTGCTGCTTGGCTTTATTGTCTCGCGAGAATGGGGGTGATTAAAGAAGGAGATTATCATGGTGTAGTGGCTAGGGTTTTTGTGAACTACCTTGAATTGATGAGGAAACTGCAATTGGTTTATAGTTTGGAGCCCGCTGGGTCTCATGGAGTGTGGGGGCTGGATGATTACCATTTCTTGCCGTTTGTATTTGGAGCGTCGCAGTTGATCGATCACAAGTATATGAAACCTAAATCGATTCATAATGAGGATATTTTGGAGAATTTCTCGAATGAGTTTATGTATCTGTCGTGCATTGCATTTATTAAGAAGGTAAAGAAGGGTTTGTTCGCGGAGCATTCGCCTTTGTTGGATGATATCAGTGGAGTGCATACTTGGAACAAGGTGAATAGTGGTCTGCTTAAGATGTACAAGGTGGAGGTTCTGGAGAAAGTGCCCATTATGCAGCATTTCTTGTTTGGGTGGCTTATTAAGTGGTATGTGTTCCTTTTTAGGCTAATATGGTTTATTTTTTATACCGATTTCCCTTGCTTTTAAATATACTTTTTTGGGATTGGCTAGATGAATATTTAGTGAAATCCATTCTGGTAAACAATTTCACCTAGCGGAGGCAGAAATTAGTTACTTGTTAGTAGTAGTAACTTGTGAAAGAGAGGGGTCAGCTTAGAGATAGTTCTCTTCCATTCTCAACTTTCAGATGCTTGTTCTAGGATGAGGGAATGCGCTGTTGAATGTACAGTGTCTTTTTTTTTTGGAAATTTCTTTTTGCTGATTTAAATTTTAGTTTATTTAAGCTTATCTATTCATACCTTATGATACTGGATAGATCCCTCCGACTGTGGGGTTGAAGATAGATGTTCTGCCATCAGTCTTTGCTGATCTGTTCTTTAGAGTTCTCCGATTTGTATTTAACATCAAACTTCCAGTTTGTGTACACTATTGCTCTTCATGGTAAGTCACATATATGTGAAACATAAATGGGTTTGATGGAAAAATTCTAGTTCTGATCAATAGAAAAAGCGAAGAAACATGGGACTTGTTATGGAGCATTTAAGCATATTCCTTGGATTTTTGTGTTTGCTCATGCGCACGATCTTTTCTATGTTTTGATGGCTTGAAACAGTTATGTCTGGAGTTAGTTGTCTTTGTGACTTGGAAAATGTTGTATATTTATGGTTATAACCTAATTGAATTATCTTGGATAGTCAGATTGCCTTATGATTTATAGTCAGCAGTTTCACATAATCGTTCCTGATGACTTGCACGATTTCCTTCGTTCTGACAACTTTCTTGTCATCCCAGGGAGTAGTATATTTCAACTCTGTGGGATCATAGGTCCTGGAATGAAGACGATGCATCTTTGGAAAAAGTTTAATCCTCAGTAGTTATAGTAGACAGCTATCATATTGTTAACTTGTACTGTATTTATTTTCTTGTTTACTTTTTTGTATTCATTTTCTCGTTTCTTTTTGCCATTTTCCTTTTCCTGAATTCTCCTATAATTATCGGCATGCTGATTTTGTATCAGGTCAATCCTTGTGTTTACCTTGAGTGGTATTAGGATGATATTCCTTGTTCCGTCTTGAATTGAAGGCAAAAATAGCTTTTTCTTGCCTTCTCATATATTGACACACTACACCAGATTGACCTTGTAGTCAAAGGTTGACTGCAATCGATTCTAGTTTGTGTTAAAGAATTTGCATCCTTTAACTTCAAGCTGCACTCATTCCCAATGTTTTCTAAGACATGATATTTTTGCTGCAGAAGGCAATACTGTTACTTCCATTATATACTATGTCTCAGCAACCTTACTTTGTAGGATGTCTCAGTTTTCACTGGTGGATACCCATGGATACTTGCTTCTTGTCAACAATCAAATTGATTCTTTTTATTTTGAGTAAATTAAATTTAAAATTTCACCTAATTTTATAATATTAGTTAAAATTATTAAAAGTAGCAATAAAATGTTTGAACTAATTGTTGTAAAACTAACCCGTCTTTAATCATAAGGCTAACGGTGTTGATATAGCCTACCTATAACGTAAGTAAAGTCCTTTGATAAATCAGTATTTTGATGTGGTATATATATGTATATCTTGAAAAGAAATCAGCTATAGTAAATTATAGAAGATGATAATCATTGGAAAAAGGATTGTTCCTAGTTTAATTCGGTGAAGAGATTCGTTTCCTACGAGGAAAAAAATCAAAAAATCAATGCAGAAAAGGTTTGATTTTGAACATTTTTCATTCTTTAATTGATATTTTTTGTTCAAATTAAGTTTAAGATATTTCTTCTCACTTTATATCCACAAGCAAACATGTAAATGGAGGTCATGCATTTTAATCAATTCCCTGCACTGACAACATCTCAAAGGAGTGCTCAGGGAAGCAACAGAGAACAAGAAAAGGTATGCTTTGTCGATTGCCCTCGCAACTGCTGGCTCATCTTATCCTATATTAACAATAAGAAATGGATTGGAAAGGGGTAGATCTTGTTGCATGTCGAGAGATTACTAGATAAAACTCATTTTTTTATGCTTTTATGTTTCTGTTATTTTCTTTTCCGTATTGGAATGTGTTTTTTAAAAGTTAATTGGGGTTGGCTTCCATTGAATACCTTAATTTGAGATGAATGATTCCCTTAAAAGGAATAGATGAAATTATGAAAAAGGAACAAGGCATAGAATCTGAAGGAAGGTCAAAGATTGGAAGAGGAACGTATAACAAACATATTTGGTCATTAGGGAGCATGTGTTTAGGTGGAAAATGCTTTGTCTTTGTAGGAGGAGATCAGCGGAAATTAGTTGGTTTTGCTATGGATATAGCAGAAGCAGACGCGGTCGTCCTTTCCTAATAATGTATATGTTTAGATAAAATTGTAAACCTTTTGCAATTATTGATTGGGAGATTGGTGATGTAAAAACTGAACGGAACTGTGAAACTGTTAACCCCGTGAATCGAGAAACAAGTGGAATAAAAGGACTGTCCTAAACTGTGAACCCTTTTTTTATGATTTTATTTCTGGACTCTGACTAACCCTGTTCATTTCCTTGTCTCTTTAACGTTTCAGAAGCAAGTAACCTCTCTTAAAATGGTTATTGTTTTCTTTTGGGATATGATATGGTCTTTATTGTTGTGAAAAAAAAAATGATCATAATGTTTCAATGAATAGAAGAGACACATCAGGTTGCTTGGTAGTTGGTATGTATGTTTAAGAAAAAGGACGATAGGAATCCCCTACTAATTCCTATGTCCCTGCCAACTGTAACAAAAATGTTTCATTTTTTTTCCTTCCAGAAAGAGAAGAAAGAAAAGCCAAAACCAAAAAGGCAGTAAGAAATCTACTAATGCGCTATGCTTTGGCTTTGCCCACCCACGCGCCATAGATAGGTCCCTTCAAGTTTACCACCATCATGCGGAGACTAAGAAATCTGTCATCTGTCAAGGACAAGGTACGACGTTGACACAGATTACGGGTCCCACTCCCTAACAATTAAATACAACATAATATTTTAGTGAAGAAAAGCATCACGGAATACAGCCCGACTCCTTTGCTGATCCAACAAAACCAACCCAATCCACTTAACACGGGCCTCAAAGCCACTTTCACTTTCCTCTTCCGTCTATTGTCGGTGCACCAGTTTGCATGTAACGTGATGATACATACATCTATGCTTCAACACATGTGGACAAGTACAACTATCTGAATGCCTCTATCCCTGGTCGTGAGGCTAAGTTAGTTACATATACTTGATTCATCTGTATTTCAACAAATGGCGACAAGTAGTACGTAAACTAAATTTCTCCCTGAAAATCACTTCCAAACTATTTTCTCTCGTCTCATGTCCACACACGTAATCTCATGTCCACACACGAGGATTTAATTAAACACCGCCATTACCAAAAACTTCACACTTTTAACTGTGTAACTGACAAAGCACTACACATAAACCCACACCCTCTTTTTGTCACACTCTCATTTTCTTCTACGCATATCCTCTTTCTTCCTTTTTTTTTTTTTTTTTGTTTCTCTCTCTCTTCTCCTCCTTTCTGTCTCGCACTGATAATAGATGTTCCTGATTAGTTAGGTGGGTTGATTTGATGGCTCTAGTTTTCTAGCTTTCCCTCCTCTTTTTCTCCTCTCCTTTCTCTCTTTTTCTCTACCGCTGTCTTCTTCTTCTTCTTCTTCTTCTTCTTCTTGTCCTGTATTTCTGGTGAATAAATCGGATAATGTGTCTCAAAACCCAAATTATAAACAAAGAAAGTTGAAGTTCTGAAGGTAGGGTCCTCGCTTCCTCCAAGTTGGTGTCTGAAAGTTTCTTTTTTTTTTTTTTAACTTCCTGTTTGTGCTTGAGTGACCGAGCTAAACAGGGCTTGAAAGAAAATGTGCAAACTCTATTTTTGTTAGTTATGTGTTGGTCTCCATTCAGGGCTCTTTTTCTTGTTGTTTCCGATAGCCCAAATGGGATTTCTGGCTAAATTTCAGCATGTATCTGCGTGGATAGTTGATCGGTAGACCCAGTATTGTGCATGTTTTTTCTCTAACTTCACTTTTGTTTCTTTTTTTCTTCGAGTAGTTTCTTGTCATGGGTTCCTTTATCCGGATAGATCTGGGACGTTGCTTTTTGGAACTCATTTATGCTTCAATTTTTAGATTACTGGTTGATTTTTCTTGTCCATATCAGTTGCTTTTTGTCATCTTTCGATTTGCCCCAATGTTTATCTTTGCCTTGTTATAATCGGAGTGCCTTTTGGTTTTGTTTAGTCCTTTTTCTGGTTTCTGTTATTTTGTTTAGTAGATTCTGTACACCATCTCCCTCTCAATTTACTCTTCTAATTTCTGCCCACTTACTCTGATTAACATTTGTTTTCCCAGTAAGATCGATATTTCCATCCATTTGCTAGACTTAGGGATATTTATATACAGGTAAGAGTAACTATAAACGTTTTATACATCTCAGGGCCAATCATTAGTTATATCAATTCTCTTTTTTTTTTTGCAGATTTTGCATGCCGATCCTACTAAACCAGTAAATAATGTATACTTTCGTTGAATTGATCCCATATGAGATGAGATTCGTGATGTATCATATGGATTCAAGATGTCTTTTGCTTAGAGGCGCGGTCTAAACTTGTATTTCATTGGTTAAGCAGGTTCCATGGAGGATCAAAGTGTGTATCGTCGATGGGATGAGCTGATACCTGATACCCTTGGCCTAATCTTCGCCCATCTTTCACTGCAAGAGAAGCTTACTGTGGTTCCAAGGGTTTGCAAATCATGGTGTAGAGCAGTGTCAGGGCCATATTGTTGGCAAGAGATTGATATTGATGAATGGAGTAAATGTTGCAAGCCAGATTACATTGATCGCATGCTTCGCATGTTAATCATGAGAAGCTGTGGATCCCTCCGGAAACTTTGTGTCTCGGGCCTTTATAGTGATGCTAGTTTCACATTCCTGGCAGAGCAGTAAGCTGAACTATGTTTCTTCCCTCGAATCCCTCATTTGCTTTACTTGTTATGAGAATCTCTGTTGTGCTTGCAATTCACTAAGAAGAAAAGGCCGTGTTCATGTTTCTGCATATTATTTAGATTTTGCTGAATATGAAGGGGAAACTGATTTAAACTTATTTGCTTTGTTGCCATATTGTCATGCTTGCAATTTTCAGTTGCTCACATATTCATCTTAAGAAACACCACATTTTTTAGCATGAATAGTCTTCTTAGTGGGTGCTTTTGTTTGACAGACACTTTATGATAAGAGCCTCTTTTGTTTTTCTTCATTTTGCAAGTACTGGGTCACTTCAGACATTGCGATTGACTAGGAGTGAGATTAGTGATTCAATAGTTGAACAAATTTCTGGACGGCTTTCAACAGTTACATTCTTGGACTTGAGCTACTGTGGCAAAATTGGGGCTCGTGCTTTAGAGGCTATTGGAAAACATTGTAAATTACTAGTTGGTCTGTGCCGGAACATGTACCCATTAATGGATGGCGACAAGATCACCCAAGATGATGAAGCTTATGCCATTGCGACCACAATGCCTCAGTTGAAACGTTTAGAGATAGCTTATCTTCTTATCAGCACAGA
>JANIMX020000187.1:72782-86611 GCA_024582655.2 Erythroxylum kunthianum | reverse complement strand
CCTCTCCACTAGTTAGTGGTAAGGTTGCGTACTACTGGACCTCCCTAGATCATGCGCAGAAGCATAATTTTTACTGGGTGTTGTTGTTGTTGTTCACTACTTTGACTGTCAAGGGCATTATCATATGTTCTTTTGGAACATGTACTTACATTGTAACCATATTGCTTGCACCTTTTACATGACATCTAGAGTCCTTTCCAAGTAAATTGATATAGGATTTTTTTTTCCTCTCCTACTTCCTTGCTCCTAGTCTTTTTTGGTCTTCCTAACATTCCCTTGTATTATAGTGGAAGGATTTTCGAACCATAATTTTCACTCAGGCTTAACTACAAATCTTCACCAGGAATTGGAAAATTTTGACATGTATAAGTTGCTTTAAAACTTTTTTGTTATACATTAAGTCCACATATTCTTCTAGTTTGCCACCATCATGTCTAATTGCAGCATAAGCATGTTGATAAGGAATTCCACTCAAATCCCATCTCTTCTTACATGTGCAAGACTTGTTTCACAAATCAACATCATATTGTTGAAAATTCATGTTCTCCACTTTAAATTGTCTCCCACACTAGAGTATGGCATCCAATTACTAGCAAATTATTTACACTTCTCTAAGGTTTTCTGAATACTAGGACAAATGACTCCATTATGTTTCTAATCTCCTCATTTTTCTTATTAAATCTCTTCATTATTGCTCTTCTATTCATCTCAGCCACTATGATAATTAGCTTGTCTCTAGCCTCGCTGATTTAAGCATTAAAGCTTTCATATGATTCTTCAACAATATGCCACATCTGAGTTCAAAACTATAAGTGTGCCTGTACCACCTGCTGGTTGGTATTTTCTCCAACTAGTAATGGATCAATATGTCAATATCTTTTAATTGCTTCATGTACTTGTTCAAGGTAAACATTGAAAATAAGCATGACTTCACAAATTATATAAATTCAAGTTTAACTGCATTTAAATAAAACAATATATACCTTTAAATTTATTTTAGGTATATGCTCTAGCTACATTTCATACTATATTCTTTATAATTTATGCTATATTAAATTTGCCTTAAAGGTTAACACAAATATATCTAACACAAAATCTATGTTCAACACCAACTGTCTCAATATTGAAGATATGTTCCAAACCCTGATACAAAGAAATCACTTGGAATATTAATACACATGGTGAAAGTCTATAACTATAAATGAAGATTTATTTAATGAAATGAAAACTAAATTATACAATTATACAAACCCAACAATTAAGATGCAAAATTTACATACATTTTATAAGTTTTTCAACTCCAACTTCTTCAAGATTCATTTTGCAAGGGTCAACTTCATTCCCAATTTCACTTGCAAACATCAATGTCGACCAATTGACTCTATAATCAAATCAACCTTGTTTTTAAGCATTTGATAAAAGTAGTATATGATTCCCTAACAATATGAAAAAAATCATACAGATGACTGAAATTCGAACCAAAAGATAATTAAAGAGTTTAATGGCACGGACTAGTGAGAGTTAATGATAACAAAGGAAAACTATCAATAGCTAAAATATAAAGAATAAATGATTGGTAATAGAAACATCACATTACATAATCCATTACAATTCAAAGCAAGTGAAAGGACAATGTGATCAAGAATTCCAAAAAAGCATGCACATATATGGTAGAAAAAGAACTTAATTAGCTAATCATATGAATATATACAGCAAGATAAATGAAGAAAAGGAGGCTTGAGAAGCAATAACTTTGATGAGATGGAGATTGCAAGAAATTAGGAATGACATTTATGCCCAAAGTTAGTCCAACTTGAAGTCAACAAGATCGGCTGGAATTGACCAAAAATTCGATGATTTTTTAATTTGGAGAAAAAAAAATATAAGATTAGTTTATTTAAATATTTAAGTTGGAATCTACATTATTTAAATTTAATTAGTTTATATGGACCAAATTTGTTACATAGGAATTTCTGTTAGTATTTTTAATAGAAGTCAACCCTAAGATTTTTATTAAATTATAAGGATTTTTTTTTAAAATTCTAAATAAAATTCCATCTTTTTACCCTAATATTTTTAAAATAAAAATTTATGAGGAGATATTTGTCTCTTATTAACAAATAGAAGATTTTGAAGGGAATTCACATAACCCCAAAATGAGCCCAAAACGAAATTCATATACAAAGTGAATGACTTTCAGAAATCATTTATGTGTATATATATGTATATATATATATATATATATATGATAAACCAGTCTATCAAGAACACGAAACACAGAACCTAAGCATCAGCGAAATAAAAAAGAAGGATGGGGTTTCATTGTTACTTTGGAGGCACCACCTTACAGACCCTGAAACTAGCTACCACTCCCTCATCTTCTTATACGTCGCGCTTCATTTTCAAATCGCTTTCCACTACCTTTGTCCCTAGTTCACTTTCCCGTCACAGATACTCTCCACCATTTCAACTTCTGCCTCGAGCTTTCTCTACGGCGGCTGCTGCTGTTCAAGTGGCTCCAGCGACGGACAGCAGAGGTGGTGAATTTTATCGCTTTCCTTTTTTTTTTCTTGATCTTTAATTTTGTTCTGAGCTTCGTTGAGTTGAGTTAAAAATATTAGTGGTGAAAGCGCAATGGAAAGCAGCAATAGATTTCAAGTGGATAAGAAATAACAAAGATGCTGTTGCTCTCAACATCAAGAATCGCAACTCCGCTGCTAATTTGGATCTTGTGCTTCACCTCTATGACCACATGTTGTCCCTTCAAAAGGTCGTCCTTTTCGGGAAAAAAGTAAAAAGAAAAGAAGGAACTGGTTTTGCTTCGCATTTCATCTAATTTCAGATTCCCTTATAACAGGAAGTTGAGCGGCTTAGGGAAGAAAGGAATGCGGTTGCCAATAAGATGAAAGGAAAATTAGGGCCCTCAGAGCGTCAAAAACTCGTTGAGGAAGGTATTACTGGAAGATTTAGTCTTGTTTATCTTCTTATTTATCTCATAATAGCTCAAAATTTGTTATCTTTGTTCTGTATTCAGGAAAGAATCTGAAGGAAGGACTCCTGACTTTGGAAGAAGACCTGCTCAAAGTCACTGATGAACTTCAACAGGAAGCGCAATGCATTCCTAACATGACACATCCAGATGTTCCCATCGGGGATGAAGATTGTTCCACAGTCAGAAAAATGGTAACGCCACCGACCACTTCTTGCTGTATGTTCTTGGCATGCAGATGTGGTTGTGGTTGTTGAAAGAATTGTGCAATGCACTTAAACTTTTATGTTCTGTTGTAGGTGGGTTCTCCACGTGAGTTCAGTTTTCCTGTGAAGGACCATCTTCAAATTGGCAAAGAGTTGGACCTCTTTGATTTTGATTCAGCTGCCGAGGTATTCTTTCTATCTGATTTAAGGTACTACTGCATCTATTGGATCCATGATACCAAAGCATTTCATGTAGGTTACTTATTGACTAAAGCTACAGTTTTGGTAACAAGTTTGATTATGTAATCACCTAGATAGCTTCTTATTGAATTTTTTGACCACTTATGTGCATGCAAAGCAAAAGCCATCTTCTTTGCAGGATTCACTAGTTCTCAATTAGGAGAGCACCTTGTTATGTCTCTAACGTACGCCATCTGTACTTTAGTTTGCTTAACCTGACATTCCTTAGGAATAATTACAAACTTTGTCTGGCGCAGCGGAAAAGATAAACAAACAAATGCCTCATCATTGTCCCTTTTGAATACATTCCTGGTGTCATTATTTTCAATATGTGTATGTAATTGGTCATTAGAGCTATATGATTCCATTGCTTTGATCAATCCCTTCAATGTTTAGTTTTGGTTTTTGCCTAAGAAGATTGGCTTCTGATCAGTATGCATATTACTTTTTCTGGCTGAGCAGGTCAGTGGGTCAAAATTCTACTATCTCAAGAATGAAGCAGTTATGCTAGAAATGGCCCTTATCAACTGGACTCTGTCAGAAGTCATGAAAAGGGGCTTCACACCTTTAACAACCCCAGAGATTGTAAGATCCTCAGTTGTTGAAAAATGTGGCTTCCAACCTCGAGGAGATAATACACAGGTTGGTTCCATGCCTCATTATTTTATGGACTTACTAGTTTATTCTAAGTTCATTTGCAATAATTATGTAACTCAACATCTCAACTGTGAAGCTGAGAAACTTTGCACCATATAGTGGGCACACATGGACCAAACTTATGCTTGGGAATTGATTGCAAATATTTGGTTGGTTGGTTGCATCCTTTATCAAATGTGCTTCAGAGCCCAGGTTACCAGCAAGAAAAGGGCACATCTTTTGAAAGATGTGTTCTTCCTTTTTGTTGTATCTTATAGAACTTTGGTCTTTTCTTTTTGGTACAAATAGAGCCTAATGGGCTAACGTTCAACCAAACATAGGGAGTGGCCTCTCTTTCTCCTTATTGCATCCTATCTCAAGCACACTATAAAGCTTTGGTCTTTGAATTCATTGTTACATACTTAATTGCTTCAGATGATTGACAGGTTTACTCCATTGAGTATAGCGACCAATGCCTCATAGGCACGGCAGAGATTCCCGTGAGTGGATTACATATGGATAGCATCCTTGTTGAGTCACTACTACCTTTGAAATATGTCGCCTTTTCCCATTGCTTCCGTACAGAGGCAGGTGCTGCAGGCACTGCAACCAGGTAATATCTGGCTAATGTTGGTATATTTTAAGTTTCTGTAATTTTGCCCAAAGGGCCTCCTGTGAATTATCTGTGTCCAGCATTATTGTTTGGGAACATGCACTAGCATGATTGAGGTCCTATTCCAGATTTCCTTCCCACAAACTATGATAAGGCCTTTATTTAATAGAGGATAAAATCGCATTAGGTACAATTCCATATTTAGGAGTGTTAGTGCTCTTGGCTATACAGGATTTCTACACTGGATCTATTTGCAGTGAACTTCAGTACTAAACAATTCTATAAAAACTTGAAATCTTCTTTCAAAGAATGCAGAAAGAAGTTTATATTCTGTAACTTCCGTTCATTGTTTTTACAAGAGTTTCCTCTGATATATATTCTGTTCATATCAGAAAGGAAATAATAACTGCTCCAACTGATAATGAAACTAACTGACAAACTTATCTTTAGTAACTGGTGTCAAAATAACTGCTAATAAGTACATGCTTACTAGTACGATATTCTTTGAGAATTATTGATAAAAAAGTACTACTGTGCATGTATTTATGGTCAAGATAGACGTTAGAATCTAACTTGTACCATTATCATCTGAGACTTATGGCACATAAAGCACATATGTTGACTCAATCATGTGAGCTTTTTACTTGTTTGAATATTAGCCTTTTCCTTCTGTATTTGGTTTATGTTTTCCGTCCATGTATCCAAATATTGCGTTAGAAATGCTTGGATGACCAATGAAGATGTTGCCATTTGGAGCAGGGGTCTGTATCGTGTCCATCAATTCAGCAAGGTGGAGATGTTCATATTTTGTCAACCAGAAGAGAGTGAGTTCTACCACGAGGAGCTCATCAAGATTGAAGAAGACCTCTTCTCATCACTTGGTTTACATTACAAGTTGGTGGTTCTGTAATTCTTGGGTGATTATTTGATTCTAATTATGTTTCCATTCACTTATTTTAATCTTCATATTCCCTACAGAACTTTGGATATGGCCTCTGTGGATTTAGGTGCACCTGCTTACCGCAAGTTTGATGTGGAGGCATGGATGCCTGGTTTGGGACGGTATGGTGAGGTATTAAACTTATGTCAGTTTCCATTAACTAAGACACCTTTAAATTTGTTCCACTTACTTTTTTAAACTCCTTTGTCATTGTCTATAGACAGCCCTTTTATTTGGTTTGCAACTCTTCCTTTTAACTCGGAATCTTTATGGTTGTTCAATTTTGGAGTTTGACATGATGATGTCCTACGGAACAGATATCAAGTGCATCAAATTGTACTGATTACCAGAGTCGCAGATTAGGAATCCGCTATCGTCCATCAGCACCCACTGCAACGAATCCTAAAAAAGGAAAAGGCAACCTTGCTCCACCGATTTTTGTCCACACCCTAAATGCAACAGCTTGTGCAGTTCCTCGTATGATAGTCTGCCTGCTGGAAAACTACCAGCAGGAAGATGGCAGTGTCATTATCCCCCAGCCGTTGAGACCATTCATGGGTGGGCTGGAGTTTATAGTTCCCAAGTCAGCAAGGGGATAATTTGGATCACTTTTGTTGGTTTTGTGCTGGGAATCATTAATGGACGGCTCATTTGGATGATTTCACGTATTTACACATTTCGCCACTCATCAGCAGTGGGAGGATTTACGACCTGAGGGCATGTCCGTTATTAGTCGGGTGGGCTTTCTTGGGACCAAGAGGTAAGTTAATACAGAGAAGCACACTGCCGTTTAATGACAACGTTGAGGAAGAGTAATTGCCCAGGTGACATTTGGATAATACCCTTGGCAGATGTATAAGACTGACCTTAGGTGGTGTAGACTGAAGATAACAACAACACTAGAGGTTAAATAAATTGTTTATTGTTTGTGTATGCCACTTTGTTACACATATATATGAATTGTTTATACCCCTTAAATACACTAAACAACTCCAAATAAACGTCCCTCTCGGAGAAATTCCTTATTGGGGAATGGAGTGCGACTACCCAATGATCAGTCCATCCCATTGAATCTCGTCAATGAGAAAGTTTGGGTAGACTAGAGAACTTGGATTTGCTTAGGCCAGGGACAGGCATCTCATATTTGACAATATGCAAATAAAGAAAAGTTTTTAACTATTGACACTGTGATCGGAATTAGGGACGACGGGGATGCACTATGTCTAGTGTAGAGTAATTAATACCATCTCCAATGATCTAATGCAATACTTGAGGGTGATTTACAATTCAAAAAAGAAAATACTTTAATGTAACTGCTGATTACAGAGTCTAAAGCTGCATAACTATGCCAAAAGAATATGCAAAACGAAGATTGCTGGTCCTTGGAATGCCCTCTGCTTCCTCTAGAATTTCAGTTTGGTAACATCAATTTTTCGCACAGGATAGGTATATGCTTCATAATTGATTTGTTGGCCTAAGGAACTTAATTTGGTGACTGTAGTTATCAGGTCAACCTGAAATGGAAACCATTTGCACACAAAGAATAAGAAAAATATAACCAATTCATCAAAAAAGCAAATACTAGGACATGAATGCTTCTGCAAACTAGGTGATCTGTGCACAGTCTCAGCAATTATTGCACAGACCTCATAATCTGTCTGTGACACCGTCTCCCGACTACGTTGGTACTTGACAACCCATGGTGCAACATCAGGGTCAGTGGCCAGTAAAGCCTCAGTAGCTGCTTGATCAGGACCCAAAAATGCAGACATTACAGCTAACTGGCAAACCATGAAATGCAAGAATAGAGCAAGATCAGTTACGGTTATGTATCTCTTTCTATGGAAACAACTCGGAACATACCTGTCGGGGACCAAACCCAACTGCTAAAAATTTGTCTTTCATTTGCTTTACAGTTGCTTTCTCCCACAGGGGGACCCTTCCCTCTGGATCTGGCTCTTGGGCATCAGTCCTCCCGAATTGCTTATCAAACAAACCCCACTGCAGATGAATCAAATGTTCATGTTATATGTGGGCCCCTCTTTGTGTTATACCAAGCAAATCTCGTTCAGTAGTCTTTACGTATGATGCAAAAATTTCTAGTATAGTCTACAGGATGCAATTTCCATACCTAAAGATGCAGTTTTATACAACTGCATTATAACCCAATCAAATGAGAAAAGAGGAGGGAAAAAAAAACCTGCCCACTTGAACCGTAAGCAGTGTATAGTAAGCCTCCCTTCTCTTCATTACCACCACACTTGCGAATGGCAGAAGCAAGAAATGTAGCCTTGATGGCACTTTGTGCTGAAAAGAATAAGAAAAATCAAGGAACTAACTCGCTTCATTTTGTCTTCATGCAACTGCCTCATATGACAACGTTGTAATTAGGAACACGAAACAAACTTGAGAATATAACCTGCATATTGGATAAGATCTGCATAGGAGATGGGTCCACCCTTGGAATATGAATCTATATCTTTCTTTGCATCCTCCAACAAATTCATTGCTGCAGAGAGTTCCTTATTTTCAGGTCGGCTTATCTCTGAGCTTCATGCAATCAACAAGGAACCAAAAAGGTGAAAAGAAGCACTTAAAAGTTGCTGAAATACTAAACGAACCTCTGTTATAGTATGAACGTAAAAGGGACCAATTAAAAAGAGAATAACTATAAAATTGATACATAATTAAACATCTGATTCCTTTTATGCAATAAATACCTGAATCTTATGGATCCATTTGGACCGCCAGATTTTGTAGCCTGCAAACTTAATCAAAGGAGGGTCACTGAACAAGGTTCTCTTTTCAACTTTGTTTTCATTTTCGCAGCAATGAGAGGTAAATGTATCGTCTGACCTTATCATAAGTCATAGCATCGTTAAGGGCCAATTGAAGTATAGATGGGATGAGTTCAGGTTTCCCCTGAGATGTATGTATTAAACAGCGAAATTTAAAACACAAGGCAAGGATGATGAGATAAATCAAGACCTGCAGACAGGATCTTATCGCTTACCTTTATTGCTGTGGAAAAGGTCTGCTTGATACTTGCTGCAGGAAAGAAAAAGCAATTGGGCAGAACTCCAGCTGGTCTTATAACATGGAAAGCTAATCTTTGAAGCACTTACATTGAAATTCAGAGCGTTGTCTACGTTGGACAATATCAGCGGCATTAGCCATTTCGACAAAGGATCCTGAGCTTGATAAAATTCCCTAGGATCAAATCACAACTGGCAGAAACTCATCATCATATCATTGCAAATTGGATTTCTGAGTTTTCTGAAGCAAATTTTTACATGGTTATAAAGGTTTCTATATCAACCTGATTGATCAAGCTATTATATGAGTTAAAGAGGAAAGAGTATAAAAGAAACAGATACATTTATGGCTAACATTGTAAAAGAAAAATTTATGACCTAACTTCATTGCAAAGTTGTAGTTATACAAATATTTATGCCGTCAAGTTTTCTACGGTTGTGGATCTAACTAATTTATTTTTCATTAATAAAAAAATCTCTCTTACCATACCGATGGAGGCACTTAAGAAGCATTTCAAAACATCTCTCCGCCGGACTCCGGTTCTGCTAGAGAGATCAGTTTCAATCTTACTGCACCTTATAGCACCCTATTCTCATTCATATAAAGAGAAGCAGAAGTATTTATATATAACTTGTAGTAGAAAACTTGCCCACATTTCTACAATGCAAAAGGTTGAGTGAACCAAACTCACAGTCTGGGATTGGGTAGGGCATCGAGTGGTAGCTCCAAAAGATGGGACGTGAACAAGAGAAGGCAATGTGGACAAGAAAGAAACCCCCATACTTGGTCTTCAACTACTGCTCTCTGCCACAAAAACAGTAATGCAGAGGAGCTTGTAGTTAGTAAACGTTGAGAGCAGAAGAGAAGATATGTGTTGAGTCTATGGTGGTGAAGTGCGCATGTTTGTCACTGAGATTTTGTGTTATCTTTTCCTGATCCTCAAATTTCTTCCTGATGGGCCATCCATCCAGTACTGATCTGGTTGGTTCTTTTCTAGTCTAAGTCCAGCTCATAATCAGGTTTCATAGTACGTTCATTGGGTATATCCAGTGTAAAAGTTTTATGCCCAATCCAGTTGCAGGCTTGATTTCCAAATCCATCTTGTTTACAAATCTGTAAAATCCAAAATCCGGCCATGTCGCTATCCATGAAATGCTTACACCAATGACTAGTTGCTAATGGGATTAAAGATATGGGCATAACTTCTAAACTCTAGTAGTAAACGTTCATGGGTTAAGCTGATAACCTCAGACCCATACAATTTCAGGATTAGCCCATCTAGTCGTTCGGGTTGAGTTCACTTTGCTCATGTCTGGTTCAACATTTTACAAGTTACTTATTACAGTCGCATGGCCACGGCTTCACGTTAACAAGTAACAATCAAACCTTCTCTTTCCCAAATATAGAAATCATAGAGGGAGAGGGACGAACAACATTATTGAAATAGAACAGAGAGAATTGGTGAAAAATAGAAATAATAATGATTCCGTCACTTTAAGAGCCTTGAATGACTATGAATCATATACATGCATCTTTCTCACCCACCCAACAAAAAAGAAAAACAGAAACAGGGTAAAAGTGTATAGCCAATGAATGAATCCCTTATCCCCCACCGACCCCAGTCTGTAAGGCTCCGCTTTCAGATTCAGTTGTCCTATTCTCTCTTCCGCACCTAATCATATTGTCCCTTTTCCTCGGTATTGCTGTATAAGTAGCTAAATATATATATATATACACATGCTCCGTGTCCCTTATTCCAGCCAAGTCACAGCCAGCTAGCAGCACCTTCATTGAACTATGATTTATAGATTTGCTGCGATTGGCCAGCACTTGCAGGCCCAGAGATTTTGTTTTAATGAAGAAACTTGCACTTACAGCCATCAAACTCTACTTGATTACCAGAGAAGTGTTCACATTCATTGATGGTCTCTGGCATAAACAATCGGGCAAAGGATTTACATAAAATGCTTCTTCTGACCGAAATCTATCCATGCCCTTTGTTCCTGTGATAGGACCCTTTCTCTTCCTTGGAGCACCTTGTCTGAGCAACCCAAGGCAACGTAGGAAATGAAAAATTTGCACTTAGCATAATGTTTACGGAATTATACAGGTTGACGGATTAAAGAAATGGATTCTTTTCTAATATCTAATATCTAATATCATTTGATCAATTACCAATTACATATAAAAATACAAGGCTTGAGAATTTTCAGAATCACATACCTCTTTTTGTGGAGTTCAGTGATCAGATCAGATAACTTTTTCCCTTCTCTCAATTTTCCACGGTCAACCTTATCGAACATACGGACAAGTTCTTTCCTATTGACAATTGGAGATGGTCAAAAGGCAACTACAAATCACAGCAACTGATCGATATAAGCAACAGAAAGGGACAATTACCGGTCTGGAGAAATTGTTTTCCTATGTCCCAGAAACCGACGATGACCTTCAACTGCTCTTGCCATGTTTCCAGAGTACGACGGAATGAACACATCACTTTCAATCGACACAATATAGTCAAGGGCAGCCATTTGAGATGCATGATCAGCAAACGGGTCAAGTTCCTCAACAGAGGCCAACTTTTCCTGAAAAAATAATGATATGATGGATGTAAATCAACACTGCATGGCCAGTGAGCCACATACAATTTTTTTATTGCTTTCGCCTGATGTCTCATAATATCAACAATTGGAGACACACATGTATTACCCCGTATTGTTCCTTTATTTGGCTTTTTTGTGTGTTAAAAGTGCAAGTAAGAGAGAGAGATTTGAACTTATCCTATATACAATGGATTTGAAATCAAATATAATCATTTGCCACTCAATTTGAGGATTCTTATAGCTTTGGTGATGAAATAAGTAAGTAAATACCAAGTGCGATTTAACATGAACAAGGCATTTTTAAACTATAGGAAACTGAATTCTTTCGAATGAAAGCTCTTTGTAGTTGGTATCACAATCTATGGAAGACACATTCCTTTCTTTTTGACAAAAGATAAACTCCAATAGCAGTAAACAAAAAGGGAAATGCAAAACTATCAATAAGACTAAGTAATAACAAATACAAACCTTACTCATCAAAATGGGATAGCGGGATCGTAGATCAGCCATGTGAGTATCACCTCCATATATCTCTCCAGAAGCAATGTATATGGGTGTGTTTGATGGATATCCGAGAGCAGTGAGAAACATTGCAACCTCTTTTGGTATCAATGGGCAATAACCCTTAGATCTCTGCTCCCTGGCATCAATCTCCTTCACTTTCCAATGAACAGTTTCTTCTCTGCAAGTAGCAGATTAATCACCAATATAGACTCTACGACATTTTATTGATTTCTAAAGAACTTACAGCACAAATATCAGAACCTTATTGTCTTTAATTCATCCGCTTCAACAGGGGATAAACCATACGTGCATCCGCTAAAAGCTAGCATATCCTTCTCGTATCTTAAATGTAGAGCAATATAAGGGCCATAGGACCTCATTCGATCCACCAACAACTATAAGGTGAATGTGAAAGAATTCTTAATGATAGTCATCAAGTATGTTGCAAGAGAAACATACATTGCATTAAATCATGAAGAGAAAACATGTATACTCATTTACTTTTCCCATTGCTTCAATTCTAGGTGCAAATCGTAGGGCTTCATAACATGCACGACAACGCAGTTTCTGAATGTCTGGAGGAAGATTGTTATTTGCTAGGCGAGAATCAGACTTGGCTGCTCGAATAACCTATTGATTAATTGCAATGACAAACACTTTTAGACTAAGAAAGCAAAACAGGCTGAGCTGTTTCAACAGATATACCTGGTAGTCTTCCCACAGGCTTGCTATCTCATCCTGGTAGTAGTCCAAACTAGACCAGCTTCTAAAATGCTTAACTAGTTTGGCAGAACCAACTATGTTCTTTGGAAGCTTTTTCATAATCTTCACATCATTAGCTAGAGCATTGATAAAGTGATCTTGGTCAAAAACATCTGAGAAATTGCTGCATAATAAGTGGACAACAAAGTTATGAACTCATGAAGATGGAGAAGATAGAGTGTAATAAAATATTTTTTAGAGAATCAACAATACCTGGAATCTTGCCAAAATGACCGTTTATCCAACTCTGGGATTATAAGAGTAGCATTTATGATACGGGCAACAGCCACCATGTCACATATCTGCATTTCAGAATGATAATCTCTTGAGACTATAAAGATAGAGATGTGAAACTAATTTAAAATTAATAAATAGTCAAGACAATAGTACATATTAATAAAGAGCAATTATTATCTTGAAAATGAAAACAATGTCATGAAACTGAGAACTGCTTTTAGGAGAGACATCGAAGACCAAGAATCAACGCATATGGAACATGAAAAGAACAAAGATTAATCAAAATCTCGGCACAGGAAGAAATCGTTAATTGTTTCAAGCTGATTATAAAGTATGTAACAATACGAATGCTTGAAGAATTCCACAGGGCGCATCTGAAAATGGAAATTCTAAAAACTGCTTGAAAAGCGTAATAAGAAAAGGTGCATATAGAAAGAAAAAGCAGAGTAAAAAAAATTAGGAGGCATGCAGAAACGAAATGTATCTTTTTTCTAACAAGAAAACATAACAGAATAAATGCAACTTCAACATTCAGGAACTGGTTAAGATAATCATAACTACCAGGAAAAGCAAGAAAAGTATTTGTTAAAACAAGAAAGGGTAGACGCTAACCCCAGCTCGCATCTGGTTAAGCCCACCATTTGCATGAACTAGAAGGTAACCTCTCGACTTTGCAGGAGCTGCATGCCCACCAGAAAAAGAATTGTTAAATCACATACACACTGATTTATCAGGTGCAACACAAGATCATATTTCAAAGCAAAAAACTTACGAGTATATTCAGGACTGGGAAGCGAACAGGGGACATAGCCGCGATTATGTGGATTCTTCCATAGCAGAGCGACGCCGGAATAGCCAGTAGCACCACCAAACTGTCAAATCTAAAGGAGTGAAAACATGAAAGATGCATGACTGTTTTGTCTCAGTACATACATCCATACTACACCCACGAGCCTCTAGCCAATCAAACATGCACACACGCACACTCAAACGAAAGATCTCCACAAATACATACACACAGTAATTAGCATTTTCCGTGATTGCTTCCTTTAAAAGGAAAGAC
>JANIMX020000185.1:1848109-1859978 GCA_024582655.2 Erythroxylum kunthianum | reverse complement strand
ATGAATAAGGCTACGTAGTTTTGAACTTTTTCAGACCTCGCGTATCAGTGAAACTTCTACTGAAATATTGTTGTTGTTGTTTGCTGTAAAAGTGCCTAAGATAATACTAGTATGATTTCCATTTTAGATTTTGAAATCACTAACCTGACAATCACAGCGAACAAGCAAGAATAATCCATCAAGATAAAGAATCACTAATACACCAAAAAAACTCCAATTACTTATAGGTTTTCTTAACATTTGATCAAGAAGCAATAATTTGGCTTCATATTTGACAAACATGTAAGTCAAAAATCAATTTTGACAAGCTTGTTCCTATTGGACATTACCCATTACCAAGCACAGCCCCAATCAACGGAGAAAGAAAACATGTCCAACTTAACATCACAAAGACATAATACTAGTAACTTTCTATTATGAGTTGATGCAGACTAAATATTTCTTTTTCTTTTTCTTTTTCAAAAAATAGAATTATTTTAATTTTAATTTGTTGTTAATAGTTTAAGGTTTAATTATGTCAAGGAATAATAAGATCCTCCACCTTAACATCACGGAGACATGATACTAATAATAACAAAACACTTTCTATTATGAGTTGATGCAAAATAAAAGATTATTTTAATTTTCTTTATTAGACAATTAGTCTTAATTTGTCCTTATTAGTTTAAGTTTTAATTTTGTCAAGGATTAACAAGATCCTTATTGAATAATATTATATTCTTATTTTAGATGTTTAGTTGGAATTCCTATTTCATTAATATTTGGATTTCAAGCCTTCTTCTATATATATGTTTATGTTATCAACGTTTAAGAAGATGGACTAATTTTTTAGGTGTGAAACTCTTCTCTCTATGTGATTTCTAGATCTATCCGACTATTCCAATTCCTTATTTTATTTTTTAATTTCCAGCCCTGAATTCAAACTTCTAGCAGAACCTATTTTCATTTTATAAGTGCTTTACCAAATAGCGGCATTCTTTTGTTCATCCAATATCAGTGAGCACAAACAACCAAAGCTTGAAACTAGCAGACATAAGATTCACGACAAAAGATTCAATTAAATTTTTAAGGAGTTCAGTTCTCACTTGTGTAAAGCTAATATTAGTGTCTATATAAACATCTGCACCATCTCTAGTAAAGACGGGATCATCAGCAACCTACATTAACATAACACATTAAAGTTAGTTCAAAGAGTAGATGATGGAAAAACTCTTAGAGCAACAACTAATACCAACAGCCATTAACGATGAGACTTCAATAAGACAGGCATCAAGATTTTATTTATTCAATAAAGGTTCATGGAATTAGGATCTGAGGCACATATGGCCTTTCTTAAGACTCGTTGAAAATGAATAAAAATCTCCAAATAGCATAAGAAGTAAGAACAAACAAACAAGTTAGATTAAAATGGTTAAGTTATTAGGTCTGATATCATAGCAGCAAAAAATAGGTGAGGAGTATCATACATCGTGATGCAAATGCAATATAAGCTCCTCAACAATTGTATAGGACAAACCCAAACCTCATTCCTTAGCGATTAAAATCTTCTTCTGGTATGTTAGGTAGCTATAAAATACATGTGCATCAACGAAAAAAAAAACTCTATATTAGATCCATTTATTGAGATGGGATATAAAAACAATAGGCTTTAGATGCAGAAGAAGATATCCAACAACTCTCTATTTGATACTTGAGTCTCAAGAAAGTTAGATTATATTGATGAATGATCTCCAATCAAATTCATTCATAAGAAACTTCTACAAGATTATAATAAACGAGAGTAGGGAAAAGTTTCCAAGAAGTGAAATTGTACCTTTATGTTAATAAATAAATTGCCAGGTCGACTTCGTAGTCCCCCAGCATTGCCGGCTTCTGGTACACGTATAGTATCTCCAGAATCCACACCTAATTCATCCAAAAAAAAAGCAAAGTATCTAGAAGATGTTACTTACAAGAACTTCTAATAAAAACATCACACATAACATCGACATCATACTGCTAGTGGCATATGAATGTAAAAGCGTCCTAAATAAAGAAGCTTTTTTATTACTCCATTCTATTTATGACCACAATTTGGCCTTGCACCACTCTGGATAATCTGTCACAGCTTTCTATTTTTCGAAAGGACAATTAAGTTAGAAAAAAGAACATATATGCAGAAAGCCAAGTACTTGAAAAGCCAAACTTGCAGCATCATTATCCGAAACCTCTGAAATAAATCTTTCAATTCTACATAGTTAGCAGGTACAGAAAATGGTCCTCATCATAAGTCATTGAAGGAAAAGAGTTGTTTAGTCAAAATGATATTAACAAAAATAGTTCTCACCATCATTCTTTGACTTCATATCCAATTACTTCTATTCTATGATAGGTAACTTATAAAAAAGGGAATTTTGTGTATACCCATTTAACAAGGTTCCATCAGAAGAAGAGCAATTACAACCAACCTGCTGGTATTGTAACTTTGATTTCTTTGATGCCTTCAACCACACCTGATCCCTTGCACAACATGCAGTGTTCCTATCCCCAACAGTGACTCATCACCAACAGTTTATGAGAATAAATAAAAACCAGATAAAACTTTCATTGTGTGTCGGACCTTGATAACTTGGCCTGATCCTTTACAGGTGCTGCATGTTGCCGTAAATGGAGGAATTGTAACCTAGCTCAAAACGTGAACTATCAGAAAAGGAACAAACATAAAATTATGAAGTCCCAGATAAAGAGGAACCGAGCATAAAATAATTCTTTAATGATGACATCATTAATATGGTCATACACCTTCAGAATACTTACTTTTCCCATACCTCTACACGTAGGACAAACTCTTGCTTTTGCATCAATTGGATAGCCACGACCATCTGCAAAATGGATGATAAGTGAACTACAAAAACAAACTCTCATTTGAACCCTCAAGACTAAAAAAATGCACAAACATATTAGAGGAATTTAAGGATCTTGTAAAGGTTTATGTTGCCCATAAAGTAATAATTTTACTCACCACAAGAATCACATGGTACATATGCATCAAAAGATATGTTTTTGGTGCAACCTCTTGCAGCTTCAGAGAAAGACAGCAACGCCTCCACCTATAAAGATTTCAAAATAATATAAACAAGCTTTTAAGTTTGTAAGCAATGAGGATGAAACAAAGAAAAATTAAAGGGAAAAGGTTGACCTGAATATCAGATGCAAACTGATTTATTTCATCTTCAAATATCTGTAAGCAACCAAATGAACTGTAATTTAAAAAAACTGCCATGCCATAGATGCTTATTTCATCAACATGAAGCACACAAGAGTTGTATCAAGAAGTACTTTTTCAAAAAAAAAAAAGAGTTGTATCAAGAAGTACCTGGGAGAATATCTTTTGGAATGAATCAGAGAAATTATTGTTGTAAGAATATCTAAAACCCCCTGCATTACCAGCACCATATCTAAACTCCGATGCTCTATCAGCACCATATCCAAACTCCTCCACATTATCAGCTCCATATTCTACATTCGTTGAACCTCCAGACCGCTTCTTCATTAGTATGAGTACCAAGAATTCAGTTAGTTTAAAAACCAACAACAGGGAAAACAGAGAAAGTTCTTACAAATTACTAAACCAAAAATATGGAACGGTTCATAAAGAATCATAGAAATGGTGATTCTTACCCTGTCATATTGCACCCTCTTCTCAGAATCTTGCAGTGTCTGACATTTACCATAAAAGTAATGAATATCATTGAGATAGATGACGTGAAAAACTAATCCAGATTTTAGTTTTCTACATATATGTATATAAACACACACACATATAATTTGCATTCTGAAGTAGCAGAAAATCTACAATTTTGGAGTCTTGATGGAGCATTAAAACGGAATGAAGAGCATAGAAAAACTAATAAAATCTGAATTCAATATGTGAGTAGTACGAACTTCATAGGCTTCTCTAATCTCTTGAAATTTCCTCCTTGCAGAGGGATTATTCTTATTTGCATCTGGATGGTACTTCTTTGCAAGCTGCATATAATGATACAAAACACTAAACATAAGAATGCTGAACAAATGTATAAACTATCAGCAAAAGAGTATAACAGAAAGATTCTCCAAAGGATTTGATAGATAAACAATGTACAATTAGTGTGAAGCCACTATCAATCTCCTCAGTTACTGAACATCCAAAAGACAATAATTACCGCTTACTGCCTTTTTCTTACAGACATTTATTTCCTTTTCTTAATTACATGATCTTTACATTTAGATCGATCAAAAATTTTAGAGAGCGGATTTAATCGCAAACTCTACTTTGACATTTATGGACTTGTCCATCTCATCTCTCACACCCATTATGCCCTCATTCTCATATCTCCCAAGATAACAGAAATATGGAAAGAATGAAAATATCCAATCTAGCAATGTCGGAAAAGTAAAGCTCACTGAATGAAACGCCTTTTTAATCTCATCTCGACTGGCATTTTCGGGAACACCAAGAATTTCATAATAGGTTGGTTGTTTTGCCTCACATGTTCCTAGAGCAACAATTTCAAGAAAATTTTTTTAATTCAATGTCCCAGAAAAAGAGACGCAAAATAAAAATCAAATAAGTATTCAACCTTTGCGATACCTGAGGCATGAATTTGTCTATCCTTCATCAGCCACATTTTAAGTCTTCCACAATCACTCCACATCCCGCTTGCAAAACTGCAACTGTTCGGAACTTACCAAATACAATAGGAGAACAACATCATGTGATACGATAATGCGAGAGTGCAAGCTTATTTAACGTAAGATAAAATTTGCAACATGCATATAGCTCACATCGGTCACGCAAAACATCTTGCCGCCATGTAGCAAATTCCCGAGCCGAAGCTCCTCGATCGACAACTGATTCCACTAGCAAATGCCGCCGGCACTGTAGAGAACCGAGGAAGAAGTCAAAACAGCATAACACCAATTGAATCGAAGCATTCTGCTTGTTTTTGACTTACTTTTTCCACTACCCAACCATATCTCCTCATTTTAGAGTCTGAAGTAAAAAGCTATAAAGAGTTACGGTTCTCAGCAATCGAGAACAGAAGAGAAAAGGAAGTGAAAGGAAGGTCTCGTCAGTCCCGTCGTCACTCGTGCTTGGCAAGAAAAGAATTTTCCACCACCAAGAATTAGTTAATTAAACGTTTAGAGCTCTATTACGGCGTCGTTTAGCATGAGGTTAATATCTTTTTCATGCCCCGCTCTTTTCCATTAAAAATTAGGGCGTCCACGGAAGCGAGGCGGTGGCCGTTGCTCTGTCATGGCGGTACGATCGCTAGTACACGGCGTACGGCGGTGAGCCTTCGTAGTTATTTTCCTTTGTTAATTTTTTGTTTGACTATTAACGTTGTTACTTAATTTCGTACACAGCTCTGTGGAAGCCGGAATTGTACGGAGACTGATATGCTCACTCGCTTTGAACGAGAAAGGGTTGAGCCTTGAGAGTGAAATATTGAGATTAAAACATGAGATAAGCCCATCTATGTTAATCCAGAGATGGGTGGCTAGTGGCTGCAAGCTCACAATCTACGAGCTCAGGAACATCAACAAACAACTCCTCAAGTCCAATCGCTTCAACCACGCTCTTGAGGTCTTGAAATGGATGGACGGTCATAGAAGTTTCTGCTATTCACCGGTGGATCATGCCATGAGAGTGGAATTGATGGTCAAGACGTGCAATTTAGGAGAGGCTGAAGAGTATTTCAGGGTTTTACCTGATTCTGCTTCGCGGAAGGCTGCTGCTTTCCCTCTGCTTCGTGGTTATGTGAAAGAAAGAGACACTGGGAAAGCTGAAGATTTCATGAGGAATCTGAATGAGTTGGGGCTGATTGTGAGCCCTCATTTGTTTAACGAGATGATGAAGCTTTATATGGCTACATCTGAGTACAAGAAAGTGCCTGCTGTTATTCTGCAAATGAAGCAGAATCATATACCAAGAAACGTTCTTTCCTATAATCTTTGGTTGAGAGCTTGTGGGGAGCTATCTGGGATTGCTGAAGCAGAGATGGTTTACAGAGAAATGATGGATGATGAAAATGTTCAAGTGGGATGGAGTACCCTATCTACTTTGGCCAATGTGTATATAAGGGCAGGTGTTTTTGAGAAAGCCTTTTCAGCACTTAGATGTGCAGAGAAAAAGCTTTCTACCTGTAATCACCTTGGCTATTTCTTCATCATGACACAGTATTCCTCGTTGAAGAACAAAGAGGGAGTTCTAAGGCTTTGGGATGCTTGTAAAGGAGTTAGTAGGAAAATGACTTGTGCTAATTATTTAAGGTTGTTGACGTGCTTGATAAAGGTAGATGGCCTTGTAGAGGCCGAGAGGGTGTTCTTGGAATGGGAGACCAACTGTAGGAAGTATGATATTAGAGTCTCTAATGTTCTTCTAGGCGCATACATGCGGAATGGGATGATAGACAAAGCTGAGTTATTTCACCTCTCCACATTGGAAAAAGGTGGGTGCCCAAATTATAAGACATGGGAGATTCTCATGGAGGGTTGGGTTAAAGCCCAACGGATGGATAAAGTCATCAGTTCAATGAGAAATGCGTTTGCAAGGTTCCAACATTGTAATTGGAGGCCATCACATGGTCTGTTACTGGCCATCGTAGAGTACCTTGAGACGCATCAGAAACTTGAGGATGCCAATTGCTATGTTAAGGTTCTTCATCATCATGGTATTGCAACTTTACCACTGTATAAAGTAATTCTTAGAATGCACATCCAGGCTGGGATATCAGCTCTGGACACCATCAAAATGATGGAGAAGGATAATACCGAGATGGATGACGAGGCTTTGGCACTTGTTAGAAGTTCCTGCTCCAGCTAACCAGCAGTGTAGACATCTTCCATTATATGGATTGTTGAAGGGGATAGTAAGCAATTCTATAACTTATTTAGAATCCCTGTTTGTGGACTAGATACCAACGAGAATAGCATCTAAGGTTGCAATTTGAGGAATCTTCAAATTCTGGAGCTAAAGGGAAACAAGTGAAGTTCAAACCTGAGGACTAAAATGATGTCGTTGTGATTTTTCACATGATCGCATGGATTTATAACTGCGCTTCCTGGGCAAGGAAATGATGGCAGAATTGATACCTTAGGACATGAATTCTAGGTTTTAGACAAACCAAGCATCAAAGTATGGGATTGTCTCCACAGCTATCAAGTATACGTCCATGAACCATGATCTACCTGTGCCATTCAACCCCAGTTACTAGGCAAATTAGTGGATATGTTCCCACCAAGAGCTAAAGGTATACTTTTTAGCCAACATGGTTTCTGCCTATGGGAACTTTAAGGAATTTGTTGAATGTTGAGGAATTACGTGTCACTGCATTCACCATATAAAACCTTGTGGGTTAAAAAGTTTCTAACTACTCTCGAGTGTATATATATATATAATCAACTCTACGTAAGGCACATCTATTGGTTTGTGTCTGAAGAATCACCTCTCCTCTAGAAATTCATCTTATGCTTGGCCACGTCTACAGTCAGACCCTTCTTAATATCTTTGGCCTTCTTTGTAGCAACTGCGGTGTCCATTATTGTGATCATGCATTTGAATATGTTGGTGGCAAATGTGTTAAATGAACTTAGAAAGTTAAAGGTTGGGATTTCGTTTTAAGTGCGCCGTAAAACTGTAGTTACGGTTATCCTATGATGATATCTTGTGTATAATATGATAATATTAAGTGTTAGCTATTGGTTCAGGTGATAATAGAGTTCCCAACTATGATCTCACTATCTTTTAATGAAACATACATCTGTAAACACGAACTAACCTTATCAGGAACTAAGTTACATAAAAACCAGCCTTTAATAAATAGGAAGTAACAAGAAATATATTTATTGTTTAATATTGCAAAACTAAGGCTCAGATGTATGGAGATCAAAGAACTTCAGCAGCAATCCAGATTTTGAGAAGGCGGCTAAGTGGGTCGAGCAGTCAATATTTTGTGGAAGCCTCTGTTGTGCTCTAACAGCCTGTCCAATGGAGGCAGACATTCTCTGACGATGGGAAGTTCCAGAAAAAGCGCAAACCAAGCAGCAAGCAGAGGCATGGTCTCTTCGTCTATCAAGTTTACATCTGCAATCTGCTCAACTATTCGAGCCCAGATTCCTATCCATCCAGCAGCAACATCCACGAAGCCTATTGTTTCTCCTCCAAAGAACTGCTTCCCTTGGAGTGCACCTTCCAGAGTCTTGAGATGCTCCCGAGCCTCTTTTGCAGCCGTGGCTTTCTCTTCACCTTCTGTGACAAAAGCACGCATAATTGGAGGGACGCACTGAAGACGATAAACGATTGTGCATCAGTTGATCATGAATTATATGCGAGTTTGTTTAATAAACCCTCAGCACAAGATTCATTAAACGTTGACGGAACTAACCCTTTGAATTATGATTTCTATATCCGCTATTTTGATATTCAAATTCGACCATATATGGAAAGGATATGCAATCAGTTGTAGTATATTATTTGACGTACATAATAGTAATACCCCCATCGGCCATTCAGCTCTAATGCCAAGATTCTAAAGCAAAAGTGTTCCACCACAGTGGAGTAGCACGCATACCTGCTCATCTGCAAATTTGGCCCAAAAGCGGGCGTCGGCCCTTTCGTGGGGATCCTGAGGAAGGAGTGGATGTTGTTTCCACACATCGTCAATATACTCGATGATCACAAGAGACTCTGCTAATGGTTTACCTCCATGGACAAGGACTGGAACCTTTTCATGAACAGGGTTGTATTGTAGGAGCAGATTACTCTTTTCTGGAAGATGCTCTTCCACGTACTCGTATTCTACCTCCTTCAGCTTCAGAGCCCACTTAACTCTGATGGTGTAAGGACTAGCCCAGTAGCCAAGCAAAGATACACCTTGGACCATTTTTAATCTGTGTTTCCTGAAATCCTTTTTGTGCAACACTGATAATAGCCTAATACCGGCCTGAATAAATTGTTTGATGATGGTCACAAGGTCAGATTCGTTGATTGATGACAATGACTGGAGCACAAAATCCTACCACACGCCACTAGTGCTTGCAACAGGTGACTGATTAGAAAGGTCAAAGGTTACAGTTTCCGTGATCAATAACGACTGCCATTGTATTATCCTAATTCCTAGTCTCCGAGTTTGAATGTCCACGGTCAAAATTATTAAGTCCTAAAATTTATAAATTTTGTTAAATTTATAATTTTAAATTAATTGATTATAAAATTTATAAATTTTGTTAATTTTATTGTTTGAATTTAAATATAAATCAATAAATTATTAGGGATAATCTTAGAAAAAAAAATTTTACAGTCCTTTATTTATAGAAAATGAAAGATTTTGAACTTTCTTACCTAAGAGGTGAGAAAATAAATCCTTCAAAAATGAAGAAATATAAATGGTGGAGAATTTTTAAAAATTAATAAATTTGACTTTATTTTGACTAGACAAACAATAAATTTAAGACAAATCAATAAATTATTTTATTTTTCCTTATCCATAATCATTCAATCCAAACAAGCTTAACTAACATTTAGATATCCCTTGTGTGTTCAGTCTCATCTATTGATGCAAAAATTCATACTTGTCAAACCTCCTTCATTTTCAATAATCCAACATACCTCCAGTTTATTGTACTTGGAGACCTTTGTACAAGTTCTTTAAAGGAAATTTTGATATTTTATTAGAAAATTATCATTATAGATAAACTATAACCAAGTGACTTGATTTGATAATTGGATTATTTAATTAATTTTTGCAACATGTAATTTTGAAAATAAAAAAAAATTACTAAAAATTTTACTATATTCTCCATCACATCTACTAAAAATCATAATCAAATGTAAAATTAGACATATTAATTTGGAAAATTCAAGTTAATTAAATTTCTAAACAAATTTGAATTTAAATTTCAGAATTTAACCAGACTCTAAACATGAGAGACACATTCCAAATTTTGAAAAAGGCTTAAATTTCAAAGTCCATCTCATTGTCATAGGTGATTATGACTTTGATTTATATTTGCGTAAAAACAATCCAATCAAACTTATTTCTATCACATATAGCATAAGAAAAATATTCAAAATGATTTCAGTACAATGGAAAGCGTACAAATTCTTCATTATTTGAATAGTTGTAATGTAGAAGATATTATGCATATTTGAAAATTGATAAAAACTAAAAATTAATTGAAAACTTCCGTTTGTATTTTGAAGCGATATTCTTTTTATAATTTTTTATTAAAAATAAGCAAGGCTTTTGAAAAATCTGCAAAAGAAGGAAGATGGATTACGGAAGTGGTATTTTGAACAAGACTTTGGGGACGAATTCTTAAATAGCCACATGCAAATAAGTTAATTTGTTTTTAGCCACCTTTTGGTAAAAAAACGTTTACAGCAGCTCAAACAAACTTATTATACTTATACCCGATTTTCATGTAAGATGCTTAAACTACCTTTAAAATTAAAATTAAAAATTAAAGATCTCATATTTTTCTTATGTTCATTTACGAAAATATTTTTTTCCTTGTCTTCCACAATTTTTCTGTCACCATTAACACCTCTTTCCAGTTTACAACGCCTCCTCTACTATTCTCTCTTCCTACATTCAAGGTTTTTGTATCTTGGGTCCTTCAAGCTTCTACATCAATCGCACATAGGACCTCCATTGAGGTTTCTTCATCCATTCTTCTCCTATTTAATCTCAAGTTATGAATTCCAACCTTTTTTTAAATTATTTTTGTTGACATTGCTTAGTTTTAAGTTATGTAAAATGATTGTGATTGCGAATCGAACATATTAAGATAGATGTCATACCTAGATTTGATCTGAACTGAAAGTAAATGTCCGAAACTGAAACTAAAATTGAAATTGAAATTACAATTGAAAGTGAAATTACATGCGTCATCGGGTTTAATTTGGCGATTAAACCTAGATCGGGTTTAATATGGCTTCATTAGTTTCATGGCCCCGATTCGGGTTTAATATGGCTTCATTAAACCCGAATTGGGTTTAATCAATTAAACCCGATTCAGGTTTAATGATCAAATTAAATCCGTCATCGGGTTTTGTGTTTGGTTATACAGATGGATGAATGAAACCCGAAATCGGGTTTAGTTGATGGATAAAACTCGATATCAGGTTTTGTGTTTGGTTATACAGATGGATGAATGAAACCTGATATTGGGTTTAGTTGGGGGATAAAACCCGATATCAAGTTTCATTCCAAACGAAACCCGATATCGAGTTTCACGCATGTAATTTCACATTTAATTGTTATTATCTTTTCAATTCTGTCTCCTGTTGCATTAGTGGTGATGTGAGTTAATATCTTTTCTTTTATTGTTGCAGCAATGGATAAAGTGATGTTAATCATTTTCCTCAATGGGGAATGGAACGGTAATAACTACGTTGGGAGTAATAGGATATGTGCGGCGGCTAACAAGAATGCAACTTTTGATAATTCTGTTGACATTGTTTACAGCGCGACTGACATTGACAGAAGAAGGTACGACATCGTCATTCACTATGTAATTGAAGCCTTGGAAAATGTTCCAGCTAGTAAGTTCCACATCAAGGATGATTACGGTGTCAAATATATTATGTTAGACGAAGGCAAATATAGAGTGATTTATATAGATACAATTAGTAAAAAATGTTGGAGTTTCTACGCCTACAGTTAATTTCACTCCTAACCCAGTTCCCGTCGTCCCTCAATTTGCCTCGAACCCACTTGTAAACCTAAGTCAGCTGCATAACCAATTTCCTTCATCTAGTGGCAGTAATTAGGTTTCTGCGGTTGGCAACCCACGTATAGTTGATTGCGGTATGAATGGTCCTACTGGTTTATCAAATGAAGCT
>JANIMX020000185.1:1815240-1825580 GCA_024582655.2 Erythroxylum kunthianum | reverse complement strand
GGCAACAAGGAATGGAGTCAAAGCACAGGATCAGTATCCAAGATATCCTTGAGTCCCTCAAGTCTAAGGATATTTGCATCATTGTTATGTGGAGATTATCACTGACAATTAAACATCCATGTGATAATCTCAGAGTAGGTCATCCAATGTTATCAAGAGGAGTCAACCACTAACAACTAGCTCAATCCCTGCAATCGTGTCTCCGGTAGGTCGATAGTTTTTACCAACAATTTCACTATCACCCGCCTGGCTAAACCAAAGTCCAAGGTACGAGTTAGCATTGGCCTTGTCCCGAAAGAACGATAACTCGGGTACATAGGTACTCACTTTTATTACTTAACGACCCGTACACTTGCGGTATCAATGAGCCCCGAGCTTATTTACATTTACCAAGTTTTTGCGTTGTCGCCGAAAATTTCATCTTCGGTGTTGCGTTCGAGCACATCAATAGTGCTTGGTATTCAAAGTTTCCAGTTTTCTTAAACACATCTAGATTTTCGTTGTGTTTTCCTAACCTTTTTTTTTTTGCACCACTGTGTTTTAAATTCCTTTATTCTACAATGTCTCTATTTGCGTCAAAATAGACACATTTAAAACACAATCACTGTAGAAAACACAGAGAAATCTAGGATGTGTAGAAAATATGTTATAAATAACCAAATATAAAACAAATAAGGAATATTTTGAGGGTGTTTTGCTTAAACTGTAGAAAGCCTAAATTAAGAAAATTCAAACTCCAAATCTTGAACACATAATCCACCAAAAATCTGAGGAAGGTCGAAGGAACCAAAAATTTGACAGCAAGAATAAACAAACCTAACATTAAAGAGAGGCTTGTACTGGTGAGAGGCAGCATAGAGGTTTAGTGGCGTTAAAAATGCCATTTTAGCTCAACGATTCTGTCCGACAGAGAGGGTGAGTGGCTTTATAGTAAGATGTTATGAGGCATTTTATACTAGAAGAAGAACATCTTGAAGCCTCTAAAATATCCTCTAAGGTATATGTAGTTAGTTCTAGCTCACATAGAGCCATGAACACAAAGTGTAAGAATCATAATGGGCCCAAATGAAAAAAGAGTAAAGGAAATACCCATTATATTTAGGACTCCAAGTAGGCAAAGTGGAATAAATATGGAAAAGGAAAACTTCCATTTAAGAACTACAACATTAAAAACGTTAAGTGTTTTTTTTAATGCGAAATTGAATTAAGTTATAAAAGGAAAACCTTATAGTTGTCATAAAACCATACACAATCCCATCATCCTAGGATGGGGATGTCCAGAATCAAGTAGAAAACATTGTAAAAGGTACAACACTTAGCTACACAAGGAATAACTATTAGCACCATATATTAATGATATTGGAGGTTAATAAGATTTTGTCCCTTATCAGGTTGATGTGCAACTTGATTGCATTGAACATTACTCTTGAATAGATCTTCATTCCTCTTACCATGTTGTTGAAAATTATCATATTTCTTTCATCCCAAATGGAAGTAACTATATAAGATAAAACAATATAGAAACATTATCTGCTAGCTTTATTAATGTGTGACATGTCAGAGTAACATTGAACAACTTGTTTCCATTCAATGGGAAGATCCACAAGAGAACATCTTTGTACTATCATCTTCCAGGTTATATTAGTAAATCTAAAAAATAGATGTGATATGCTCTTTTGGTCACTTTTGCACAAAACACATCAGTTTGGGATAGGCAAAAACTTGTTAGCCCATTAATGGTGAGCAATATGTTTTTGACAACTCTCTATAATGTTATTGATGCTCTAGGTAGTATAAATTTGCACCACACCATCTCATACAAGGGAACACTTCTGGGATGCTCTAGAAAGAATTTATTACAAGAAAGATTGGTGAAGTTACCTTTGGTATCTTCTTTGTCTTCATATAGAAAAATGTTGTTGATCTCATTTGATATCATGGGAACATAAATTCTTAGAAGAATGCCATCCTTGTGATCAAGGGCCATTGCCACATTTTGGATTTCATAAATGATGTCCCTCATAGGATAGAGCTCTTCAACATTTTCCAAAGGTTTATTAGAAAGCCATATATCAAACCAGAAGAAGATATTGATTCCATTACCAAACTTTTTGAATATATGTGACCTTATCTTGCTCCTGATTTTGAAAATGATTTTCATAGTAGTAGAAGCATTCCTTAACAAACTAACCTTCTAAAAGATCCTCACATTGATGTAGTATTCATTCACCCATTTTGACAAAAGGAATTGTTTGCCCTTGATAAGCCTTCATACCTCTTAATGAGCATAACCAAGTTTAAGACTTTTAAAGGAACTATATTCAAGGCCCCATGTTTCTTAGAAGTGCAGACCTCGGCCCATTTGATAGAAGCTTAATAGTACTTTGTTTTAATTCCACACCCTAAAAACTTCTTTAAAGTTTTATCAATTGTTTTGATCACAACCTGACGAAAAGCCATGTGAGTTGCCCAATGCACGCTGACGGAATTGAATACTGCTAATATCAGCTAAGCTTTTCCAATTAAAGATAAAGCTTTCATACTCCAACATCTCTATTTTGTCATCCATGGGTTTGAAATCTCCATAAGTCAGACTGGAAGATGATATTGGGATGCCAAGATATGTGATTGACAAGTGAAGTCTGCTAAAACTAGTGATGGTTATGATCATCTGCTCCTAGTCGTTGTCCTTATAGAAAATGTAAAAGGAGCTCTTATCAGGGTTAACTTCAACCCCATACATCCTTGTGAACATCTTAATTATTGTTATTAAAGTAGTTACTAAAATTTTATTAGCTTAAGAAAATAGTGTTAGATCATTGGCAAAACATAGGTTGGTTATGCCTAACCTCCTACATTTTGAGCTAAATCTGAAGTGTTTTATTCTCTACAATACTCTTTTGAGAAGCCTATTGAAAACTCCATAAAAAGAGAAAAAAAATGTATGATGAAGCGGGATCCCCTTGCCTAAAACCTTTGCTACTTTTGAAAGAGCTAGTAGGTTCTCCATTTATAAGTATATTAAAGGTTGGAGTAATGAAGCATAGTTGCATCCATTCTATATAAACACTTCAGGAAAATCCATTGCTTTCATAATGTTGACTAGAAAAGAATAGTCCATATTGTCAAATGCCTTCCTCAAATCCACTTTTAATACATAGTTTTTACCCTCAAGCAATGCCTCATAACACTCAAAAGGGTATAAGTTCATAGGTGAACGAGGTAATGAAGGTGTAACTGAATTTGAATCAGAAGATGTCACATTTTTAGAAAATAACATTCCAAAACAAGGTGATATAGGAAAAGACCTATTTCTATATAAAACTCTTGATTAGAATGATTTTGATATAAAGAATTATGAAGAGTGACTTTATTTAAATAGGAGCTAGAACTTGAAGAATTATCTCAAGGACAATTAAGATTACAACCCACTAAAAGTTTACCTACCACATCTAATTCGAGTGGGAGTAATCAAAATGTTTATAAATTTGTTTCTTATGAACCATAGTTATGCCAAAGTAGTGTAGGCATGAGTCATTGATTTCATTTTAAAATAGAAGAGGAAATTCACATGATTTTCCCACAAAAAAGATTATGAGCCAAGGAATATACATGAGACTCTTAATGGTCCTGCTAAGAAGAATGGATGCAAGCAATGAAAGAAGAAATGAATTCTTTAAGCTCGAAGTAAGTATGGGACTTGGTTATCATCCCTAATGGGTGCAAAGCTACTGGGAACAAATGGGTTCTCAAAATAAAAAATAAATGTTGATAGCAATATCGAAAGATACAACAGCAGGGAGTCGATTATGACAAAACATTTTCACTTGTTATAAGGATTGTTTCAATTCATCTAATCCTGGCCATAGTAGCTAGTTTGGATCTTAAATTACATCAAATGGATGTAAAGAGTGCTTTTTTAAATGGTAAATTAGAAAAAAGAAATCTATATAGAACAACTCATAGGTTTCATTGAGATAGGCTAAGAACATAAAGTGTGTCGATTATTGAAATCAATTTATGGTCTAAAGCAGTCTTTAATACATTCGTATATACATTTTCATAATGTAATCATTTCATATGATTTTTATATGCTTGATAAAGACCAATGTGTATATATTAAGAGATCTAATGATAAATTTATGATTTTATCTTTATATGTGGATGACGTTTTGATTGCTTGTAATGACTATGAGTTTGTCAAGCAAATCACAGATTGATTGTCATCTAAATTTGAGATGAAAGACATGGTAAAAGCTGCATATATTCCTCAAGTTAAGATTTCAATAGATCGTACAAAAAGATTATTAACACTTTCTCAAGTGACTTATATTCAAAAGATTTTAGACCATTCCATATAGAAGATTGTAAACTAATAGATACTCATATTACTAAAGGTGAAGGTCTAAGCAAGAAGTTTTGCCCAATTGTGCAATAATAAAGGGAACAAATGAAGAAAATTCCTTATTCCAGTGCAATTTGAAGTCTCATATATGTCATAATGTGTATATGGTCTAATATTTGTTACGATGTTGGAACTGTGAGAAGATATCATTTAGATCCAGGACAAGCACATTAAAAAATAGTAAAAAAATATTGAGGTATCTAAAAGGTACTGTTGATTATGCATTGTGTTATCAATGCAATTATCTACATATATAAGGATATACAAATGCAAAATGGGAAGGAGATTTAGATGAGAGAAATTTACCTCTGGATTTTTTTCTTACTTAACAATGGTGCTATATCATGGAAAAGTACAAAAAAATCATATATTACTTTATCCACATTAAAAACTAAATTTATAGCATTTTTAGCAGCAGTACAAGAATTCGTATGACATAGACAATTCTTGGTTAATTTAGGGTTCACCTAAAGTGAGACTAATCTAGTAACAATATTGTAGCAATCTCTTATACAAAAGATCCTAAATTTCAATGTATAACTGAGCATATCAAAACTAAGTACAATTATGTGAAAGATATTGTTGCACGAGGAGAAAAGAACATAAAGTATATATCTACATGAGATCTGGTGGTAGACCCGATGACAAAACTAATTTCTTGATATACATACATTGGGCATGTAAAATCATTAAGATTATGTAGATATTAGATGTAGTTTATTAACATTTCTCTATATATATTCGTTTAAAGTATTTTCATGTATAAATACAAATAGGAGTTGACATTATTTATTAAGTAAAAGGATTACTTAATACTTGATTATGAAATATGTTTACTTTGTATGACATATTTTTTCATATGAAACGAAGAGTATATCAGACAGATAAAAGATTGTCCTTCTCACATAAATAATCGACTCTAGTATTTATAGTGACTAGAGATGAGGCATATTTTAAGTTTGTTGTCAAGGTAATAATTAAAACTTAAATTAAGGAACTTAAACCACGAACGTCAACTTAGAAGATAAGTCAAAAAGAAATTGGTTTGGAGTAATCATACAGTCACCATATCTGTCTTAAGTTGCTAGATGAGAGTTCATAAAGATAAAGTTAAAACTAGACAAGTAAATTTAAGTTAAACATGAAGTATGTTTGAACCAACATTTGTATGGTATTGCATTTATGAAAGACATACGTTCCAAATTAATAGGAATTAATATTGTAGCACATGACTCTTACCATATATGCATAAAAACCATAAAAAGGATTAATGTAAGTCAAAAGATCTCAATTTACATTGTGTGAGACCCTTAAAGTTAATTGAACCTCTTAATATACCCTTAAGACTTTTTTTTAATTCTTAAGATTTAAATTTAAAGTTCGCTACTTTGGAATGTTATTAGAAGATTATGTTTGATACAATCTTATGGCACAATTCTAGGAAAGCAACAATTCAACATAATTTAAAGTAGAGGAAGGTCATTCTGATTGGTAACTTGCATAAGAAAAATTATGTTTTCGAAAGTGGTAATCGACTCTTAGTAAGAAAATTGAATACATTTATAACACGATGAAATAAATGAGAACGAAGGATATTGAAATGTGGGATATGACTTAGGGTATAGTATACAAAATCTACTCAAGGTTCAATTCATTAATCGAAATGTCTTATATTCCTAATAGATATATGCAACAAATTAAGGCACACATTTTCATAAAGGGAAATTTAGGTTCTCCATGTCTTGCTACCAAGTGTTCATGTATAGTCATGTCATACCAACCACAATGTTAGTTGATATATGAATGCTTTTTATAGCATAATTGAATAAAATTGTTGACACTCTTGTGCAACAATTAAGTTTAAGTTCGTAAAAACCTAACTTAACTTTCCTTTATGATTTCTCAGAGTTATGGTTTTTTTAGCGTACTAGTTAGTACCAATTAGAAGGTTTTGTACCAGTTAAAAAATAGTACTAAATTTTATTAGGTCAAAGTTTTAGGTGGTATCAACAATTTTTGTTGCTGCCAATCAATACCGATATTTATCTAAAATATCAATAAAATACAAAGACTATATTATAATTTCAAATAAATTAATAATTAAATTGAAAAATAAAACCATTTATCTAAGTTTCCTCTTCTCCCCGATAGAAAATGAGTTATCTGCTCCACCTCAAACTCTTTTAAGTTGTCTTAACTTTACTAAATCTATAAAAAAAAAACCATTTCAATTATCTAAAATTGTAGCTCATATCACCAAACTTTAAAACAGATAACTTTAAGATCTCATTTTTTTTTAACATGAAGATCTGAAGCACCATAACTTTAAAAAAATCAGAAAAAAAGAAATATCAAAAGAAGAAAAAAGAAAAATCAAAGAGAGATAATCTAAGAACTAAAGAAAGAAGGTGGATGGAGACATAGATTAATGGCTTAAATAAGGAAGAAAAGAAAAAGAGAAGCAGGAGAAAGGAAGAATAATGTGATGCTTTTCAATCTTTATTTTCGAGCAATAATGTCACTATTAAAAGACTAGTTTACAACTAAAATCTTTAGATATGATTTCGAAATTCGAAAAATATTTAAAGAAATTTTTAATCAATTCCAAGTACATGTACATATGACATAATAATAGTTTGTAATTATTTTAAAATTAAAAGTACATATGATATCTAAATGGTAAATGGGATGGGATCTAAACTATTGAGTCGTATCCATTTAACTAGGCAATAAGCACAATTAAGTATAATTAATCCTCAAATATAAAAAAGAAAGAAAAATTAAAAAAGTAATAGGAAATCATATTTTAGAGAATTGTTGTCCAATCATCGATAATTTTTGCTAGAGAGAAGTTTTGTTTTTATTTAGCTTTAATGACTTTAAAGTGACTAAATTTCTAATAGAGGTTGAATTTTTTAAATCCCATTGAAATTGTGAAAATGTAAAACTTGAAATAACATTATTTCTTCAATCTCTAATCACTTTATTTTATGCCCTTTTAGTGCTATCAATTTATTGAGCTCCTAAAAATTATTGTTTGATCTTTTTTTAAAAGTTGAATATATTGTGCCTTTCAAGCAAAATATAAAAAATGTACACTTTGTGGATCAATATGCAGTGACTGAGTTACTGCACAATAATTTATGTGCAGTAACTCAGTCACTGTATAGTTTTTATGGCTATGAAAAACAATAATTTATATAGAGAAAATGTAACAATATATTTAAGAATTATTTTATGATTTTTAAAATTGAGAGATTATTTTATAATTTTAAAAAATATCTAAAACAATATTTGATATTGATCGATACCAGTTATGTACTATACTCGAATCAAACTGGTACCAAATTTGATACAGTATTCATAATTTTGTGATTACCGACCAACAAGTTTGGTTGTTTTTTAACAGCTCACACTACTCGATCTTTCACTCACATTCTTAAAACACAAATGTTCATCACAAATTAATTAAAAGATGAACAAGAGAGATATGATAAAACTAACCTTTTATTTATTTATTTACATTTACACAATAACTTAATGCAAAGGATTCGTGCAACTTCTAACTTGAAGCACTTTACAAAATAATCAATCAAGATCTTCTTACTCAAAGTTCTCAACAAAAATTTTCTCTCTAAACTCTCAAACTCATATAAAAATTGAATGTACTCAATATTGTAAAATAAACTATAAAAGATGCTTTTATGTAACACCATAATATCCCCTGGGAAGATACCCGGGCGCCACAACATATGCACACACATATTTGTACCCAACACAGTCACAAGTAGCGGAATCAAATTACATCAAAATGTGTGGTCTAACCACATTTCATTAATAATAATAAAAAAAATATTTACAACGTGTTACGCCTAGAAGGTCGTTACAAAATTCTAAAAAAAATAACATAAGACATAAGACTTAACTACTCTACTGGCCTGTGCGATCCGAACGTCCCTGCCTGATCCTTCCCTCGATCTTGACCTACACGAAGAAAACACTCCGTGCTAATCTTACGCTTAGTGGGAAAGTAACAGACTGTACTAAAAATAACAAACAAAAGAGAGGGAAACTTATCCCTTATCACATACAACTTTTCAGAATACTTTATCAATGACACGCACACATGTCACATACGTCACATGGAATGAATCCTATATCCTGCACTGTCTAAACACACATGGGTAACGAATCTCACACATATTTGTGACCCATGGTCACCACATTGGAGGCATCTCCTCATCACACATATGAGACCGAAGTCTCGACATCACAGTGTCCATATATCGCAGCTGCTGACTCTTCTAGGCATGCCTATTTACCCCTACTTAGACTTGGCAGGCACAATCTCACAATTCACATATATCACACAGTCATAGAATTTTCATATTCACATGCATACACAAACGATAGCATTGGACATATGTTATCAATGCATTAACTTACCCAAATGCAAAAGACAATCAAAAACTAAACTCTCTCTCTTTGTTTCTTATTGGGCAGATTCACTACCCGGCTTTAGGGGGCCATTTACACCTTGTAAATGGAATTTTTAGGGGAAAAGGTCTTCTAAACACTTGTTCCCCTACATCTAATCTTTCCAATGACATATTATTCATCCTATTTGGACCACTACATAAGGAATTATACCCCCTCTGAATACCGGTTGTCCAACACATGGACATAATATGAGACTCACTTTTCACTTTATTTTTCACCTAATTCTAGTCACTTTTAGTCCATGAGGTCTTCATGGAACTTGTACCTCAATCTCTTATCTTTCCATTGGCACCTTATTCATTCTCACGAGATCAGTATGCTGGGAGATATGCCCAGAATACCTCCTCATGTTCACAACCTAGGTAGAACACATGACTGATTTGTAAGGCTTGGTTGGAGTCCGAATTGGACCCCCTTAAAGCAAATTCACACAAAGGGTCCTTCATATAAAACCAAGTCTTAGATGTCTAGTTTCCAATGCAACAAACCACATCCTAATTTGACCACTACACAAAAAATTATGGTAATTCAATGACACTGTGATCCACTGAAATTTTCAGCATTTCCACACAAAATCATCTAACTTCTCCTAACTCAATTCTCATGCAATTCAACCTAATCTATGGCAGAATTGCACCACACAATCATCCAATTTCACATACCACAAATCTATTGCAAAACCCTAATCAATATGGGGTAAAATCTCATAACTTTCCATACCTTTATCAATTTGCTTCCAACTTCAAATTCCAACTTCCTTTGGCCTTGTTCTTCACTTTCCCTACACAATCAAACCATAATTTCATTCTCCCAACTTACACACATCCATGGCTGTCACGGTACAACACAAAGAAATTCAAGCTAAAATCAAGAACTTCTTACCTTGTAAAGCTTTCCTTCTTCTCCTCTTCAAACCTTCTTCAAAGCCACACAAAGTCACCAAGTCTTCTTATTCTTATCACAATCTCCCTCTCTTCTTTCTCTCCTCTATTGAATTTAGGGATTTTGAGATTTACAGAGAAGAATCACGCTAAAAACTCATTTATACGTCTGAAATGAGTTGTACGCTACCGACGTACTTTCAATTTACGTTGGCTCAAACAGTGTATACGCCACTGGCGTATCTCGTATTTTACCGGCTTATCAATTAATTATTGACAGTTACATTGGCTTGCAACTGATTTACGCCGCCGGCGTAAATGGCTATGCTGCCGGTGTACATGCTACACTATCGGCATACCAAAACTAAATTCATCATATATTTTTATACCAGCACACAAACACATTTACATTCACACCCACGCATTCTCATGCAAACCCTACTAGGTTAGGATTCGGGTCATTACATAACGAGTCTTACGTTACCAGGGATAACTATCTCAAGAGGCTTAGCCTCGACACCGAAGTGTCCACATAGAGACCGTAGTCTCAACAT
>JANIMX020000185.1:1534816-1546047 GCA_024582655.2 Erythroxylum kunthianum | reverse complement strand
TTCAACCGTCGGTCGTCAATCAAACCGGCGGTTCACAGTTTTTTATTTCATCAAACGGTTCCAGTTACAGTTTGGAATCGTGGACCATGGTTACGGTTTCTGAACCGTAACCGCCGGTTCACTAACAGACTGTTAACCGGTTAGAAACCGGACCGTAGTCAAGGTTACTTTATATGACATATATTTTGTATAAATCAAAGAGTATATCAGATAGATAGAAGATTAGTCCTCTCATATGATCAATCACCTCTAATATTTGTGATGACTGAAGATGAAGCAAGTTAGCAAGTTTTAAGTTTATTATCAAGGTGATAATTGAGAGCAAAAACAATAAACTTAAACCACGAATACCGACTTAGATAATAAGTAAAAGAAAATTAGTTTTGAGTGATTATATGGTCACTATATCTATCTTAAATTACCAAATGAGAGTTTAAAAAGATGAATTTAAGGGTAAATAAGTGAACTCAAAGTAAACATTAAGTATATTTTAACACATGTATGGTATTACATTAACAAAAGATATACGCTTTAAATGAAAAGGACCTAATAATATAGCACAAGACTCTTACCATGTATTTAAAATTGACTATGAAATAGGATTCATGTAAGTCATAAGATCTCAACTTATATTTTTTGAGACCCTAGAGGTTGAATGAGCTTCGTAGTATACTCTTACGACTCTTCTATAATTTTTAAGAATTATATTTATGGTTTGCTACTTTAGAATATTGCCAGAAGATTATGTTTGATACAATCTTATAGAATATTTTTAGAAAAGAAAATTAAATTTGATTTAAGAAAATTTATAATAGAGGAAAGTCATTTTAATTGATAACTTGCACAAGAAAATGTATGTATTTAAAGGTGGCCATTGACTCTTAGTAGGAGAATTGAATACATTTGTAATACAATGAGATCAAAGAAGATTAAAACACGAGATATAGCATATTAAATTTACTTAAGAAATCGAAATGTCATATATTCATTCCTTACAAATATATGACAATGAGCTCTCATTATATATTGGTCGCATAGGTTATTAGATAAGTATGAGAAATTGTAGAATGTTAATCAACTAAACCTATCCTGTATCAATGAGAAATGATAAATATTGGATACATCTGATGACTTTAGGATGCTAACGTCTGATTCTAACTGTTAAACAGTATTTATGAATTAGACCTTCTATATAAAATGATCATTTGAATTTCTAAAGGAAAATATAACGATCATTTTGGAGATCAATTAATTAAAAAAAAAAGTCGTATTCTCTACAAAATCAGTATCTTCTAACTTGTGGAAAGAAGAAACTCATTTGTAAGTGAGCAGTTTCAACAATGCACATTCGATCTTAAAGTTTGTGTTTATTGATATACGAATCCAGTAACTGAAATTGGTGGGACATCTGAAAGATTGTTTCTAGTGCGGAAGAGTAGCGTTGGTAACTCAGATAGGAAGCATATGTGCTGTAATCAAGTCTCTTGAGTCTCTACCAATGTTAGATGAAAAACTGAGTGAACATGGGTGAAGTTTAGAGTATGGACCAAGTGTTTGTTAGAAAGCCTGTTTAGCAATGATGACCAGTAAATCTTCATCTTCAAATGTTTACATATCGATGCAACCCCAACTATTTTCTGAATCATAGTGATTTTGCTACTAGGTTAAGTGCATAGACTACAGCTTTTAGTAAGCTTGAATATAGTTTTACATGTCAATATGGTTGGAGAAAGGTCAAATATTGATCCTGACCAAACTGGGCTCCACCACCAAGCAAAAATGAAGGGTTTCTTTTCAAGGTTCTTTTGACCAAGTTGAGCCTGAATTCTGACGCATTACTTTATCTGAAAGGCCACTTTGACTCAAGGTGATCATACACCACTTTCTTTTCCAGGGGCTGAGATTGGTGGAATATAAAGATCTCAAGATTCCAATCTTAATTCAGCAGAAACTGTTCTTTTCCTGTCCTTACACTTGCACATCACAACCTCCAATATAGAGATGAAAGAACTAAAGGAGGGGGAAAATCTTCTGATTCTAAAGTAGAAATGATTGGGAGATTCCAGTTCCACCATCTCTATCTATTAGTGGGCTCTGAGGCCTTTCTTTTGAAGGTTGTTGACTCCTTGAGCCCATGAGTCTCTACAGGTGGATGTTGACCCAAATGGTCTGTAATGTAAAGTAGTTTGTCTACTGGCGATGCATTTGCTTTTGTGAATATAATTGCACTTCTCCAACTCACAATCCCCCACCAAAGCTATATATGTCTTTTTCAGGCCATTCTCTGATGGAAAGTAAAATAAAAAGAAAAAAGTTACAGAAAGGTGGTTTGTTTTTTAAGATCCCAAGTATAAATATAGCTTAGCATAAGTTTCTCCAAGTTGTCCACTAAAAAGCAAATGGTTGAGAATTGTTCCAAAAACTTCCATATAAAACTTTTGAACGTAAAGGAATGAAGGACCATAACTATAGAAAATGCCATTGGTTGCTTGATCAATCATCATAAATTTGTAAAGCTTTGATCAAGAGGCAATCCATTGTTCCTTTTTACAATAGACAAAAAAAACAGTAAAGATTCAATGTGGGGGTCTATCCATAAATTGATAACAATATTGGTGATTTTCCCTATCAATCAGATGGGCAAACATAGGAGAAGATGATGATGACCTTCCACCTTATACTTATGTGGAAAGGAAATGACAAGCATGGAGAGGCTCTTTTCTAATTAGGACTCGAAAGAGCCATTACCCATTAGCTATAGAGGAGAAAATGCACTTGGCTTTAACAATTATCTATTATAGAATCAAACTTTATTTGGTGTCATTGACATTACAGGTACATGCGTGGGTGCATGGGAAAGAGAACAATGGAGAGCATCTTCATTTGTCAAATAGCATATCTCCATCTCCCTGAGATATTTGATCTTCTCTTGCTTTGAGGCCTTGACATTTGATACCTTCTTGATCTTGAAATTGCGTGAAATTAAATGCATTTGTGCAACTACCAACATGTAGAGTTTACTCTGAAAGTTAGGCAAACCCATAGTAAAAATCTAATGAGGTTATTGAGGAAATGGACACCAATACCATGCTCTTTTTCTTTACAATTTCTTCATATAAACAGAGAAGGCACATGTAAGCATCCAAGTAAAGTCAAAAGAGTTAGGTTTGTGTGAAAAAGGAGTTTTGTTTGTACATGTTGTGTATGTCCATAATTTCCAAAAGAATTAGTTAAGTATCTTTTTCTTAACCTATCGTCTTCTAGCAAAGAGAGAGAAATAGGTGTTGGCGTGCCATGTTTGGCATAATTGTCTAATATAACTATAGGCGTAGGTTTTATATGTCTCGCGGTCACATGTGATGAAGAGCCTACCTCTATCTCTAAATCTGTTTGTTTCCTCCTGCCAAATCCATTTTAATTATCCATCTCCAAGACAATGTCGGCAACGGAACGTTGTTGTTCTCAATCCTAAGAAACTACACTTAAGATCCAATTAATGAAAAAGAAAAAGATCATTGCAACCGCTGTTTACACTGTAATATTACATATTTACATGGACTTGAGAGATGAAAACTGGAGCAACACGAGAGAGAGAGCATACTTTAGTGGTTGAACTCGTGCTTAGTTCACCCATGAATGTGCTTAACATACAAAAGTTGTTATAAATTCATTATCAGTGTCAGTCTGTATATTCTTCTTCTTCTTCTTTTTCCTTTTCAAAGGCTTCACCGACTTTTATCCATAAGCATCCACTCTTTCTCTCACTGCACTGCAACGCGACTGAGACTCTTTTTTTTTTTTTTCATCATCTACCACCATAATATTCATTTCTTATGTTTACTTTGGACGTTCTTTCTCTCTCTCTCTCTCCCCTCATTATTTCTTGATTATTAATATTATGAAGTACAAGTAAATGCATGATTATATTTTACACTTCTATTTGGTGACACCAACAAGTTTGTTATTGGTAGACATTTACGTATCCCATCTCCCATACCCACACATTGATTGATCTGGTAGCTACGCCTTCATCTTTGAGATGGGTATCCACCAATCAGCTCCAATGGAAGGATTGAATAAAAGGTCCTTTTTTTTCAAGCAAACAGTGGAAGGCATCTGTTTAGGCAAAATGGGAGGGAAGAACTAGGAGGGTTTATTAGCTTTGTTTCTCTATCCATCTCTCAAATGATAGAAAGACGTGTCCAAGTAGGTAAGATAGGTCCATCAGAGAGATGGATTTGGCACTTGACAAATCAAAGGGCCAAGATTTCTGAGGTCTTGTCCCAGTCCTGGTCCTCCATTTGTTAGGTCTTAATCAATTATTTTCTTCCAACTTTTTCCAGTTTTGGGGACAAAGTGGAGAGAAATATATGGAGGAAAAGAAGGGCAGCATTCAAGAAAAAAAAAAGAAAAAGGCAGAGGCTTTGGACAGTAGTCATCCAGAGTAGGACTATTCCCACAAAGCAATTTGGATAAGATGAGAGCAAAGTACTGAAAACTCCAAAGAAAAGATGTTATTTTAAAGGTTTAAAAATGAGTTGAACCCACAAGCGCAGATTCACTCACGCCCCTTGTCCCTTACCACTGAAAAACAGGTGCATAGCTTTGGAAAGCTACTAGGGACCCCGACCCCCCTGAGATGACACTCGTGATTTAAAAGGGAGAATGATAAAGGTATACTAGCACTTGGCCTAAACCTGTACTGAAGGCAGGTGGAGGTGAAGTAGTTGTAGTTGTGGCTGTAAGAATAAAACTCCTCATATTATCTCTGCTCCACTTTCTACGCAAACAAATAATGGGATAGGCAAAAGAAAAGAAAGCCTGTGTATTCAATTTCTGAGTCAGATCCCACTTTGATGTATTAAGCCCTCATTTTACCTTCCTGCCAAAAAAGAAGGCAGATTTAGATACACATACACATTACACACACATAGCATATCACTGCATTGGTAAGACTTTCACTTGGCTGCTTTGCAACGCAAACGTAAACCAAGGCAACGGGTTTTGACAAATCATCAAGCAGCTGGTCCCAGATCCAAGTATAGAAAAAAAAAGCCCCATTCGATTGGAACAGCTGAGTCGGAGCACACCAATGGTGCAATTTTTGCAGCTAATATAAGCAGTAAAAAGATTGGAACAGAGACGAGTCTGAGGCGCAACCTGAGATGGCGAATTGGGAGTGGATCCCCACGCACGCAGACGCAGTCGAGGGGAAGAGGGGCCTGCAACGTGTACTTTGTACAACACTTTCCACACATAATTAATGGACCTCACTGACAAGTTGATCATTCCACATTCAGAAAAAAATAATAATCCAATGCATGCATATATGCATATTTGGCATTTATTATATCATCTCACATTGGCTAACAATAACAATAATAAAATCAACAGTCAGGTGCTACAGCAACACATTTGAGAAAAACAAACTTTGAGATCGAGAAAGAAAGGGGGGTACAGATGTATCAAGTCCTTGGGCATTTAGCTACAGCGTTTCAGATTAGCTACCATGTAAATCAAAGTAAGACAGCCTAACTTCCTCAAAAGACTGGGATATTGTTCCTATTGCTTTTTCTTTTTCTTTTTCATTCTCCCTCCATTTTGGTGGCTAAAAATTGCTAAAAGAATGGAGCCTCCATTAGTTTCATTTTCCTAATTCTCCAACTCCTCAGCCCTGTCCCCATTTCTTCTTTGACGCACATCACCCACACCATCCCTTTCTTCTGCCAGCCTTCTTGTTTACGAGTGTTACGATCAAATGAATATGAAAACAGAACGAAACACAAAACTTAGAACACAGCAAGATCCACCGGTCCAATACCTTACACAGCCCATCTTCCGCATCAACTCCCTCTATTTCTCAAGAACCAACATAAAGAAGAAATGTGGCCTTTCATAGAGATTTCTGCTTTGAATGTCATCGTTAACAGCAGAGTACAAGAACAGAAGTTGTTCATTCAACCTTCTCTGACTAGGTTACACAGACCTTGTGGGTAATATAAAAGGTACCCACCTGATTCAACTTTCTCGCAATAAATGCACTTGCCAATAACAGCCACTGTAAGAACGGCTGAAACAACTTCCATTAGCAAGGATGCCTACAAGATGGAGACAAATTTTGGTGCATCGTCCCTCGGCCCTTCAAGAGACCTATACATGTATAATGTCCCAATATGATCATCCATGTCCTCATCATCTTCATGTTTAATCACTTCTACCACCAGGAGGGGTAACGCCCTAGCAATCTCTTGGCAACCATGACGGGATAGCTTACAAGAAGACATCCAAAGAAATCGCATGTTATAATAATGGTGCAAACCTGAGAGAAGAGCAGCATCTCCAAAAGGACTATCTCTAATCTCAAGCTTCTGCAATCTAGAGCAACCCTCAAGCACATATTTCAGACCCATGTCACTGTTTCCCGCAAAGGCAACTGACAGGGTTCTTACCATTTTCCCATATCGTCCAATATAATCAAAAGCTTTGTCAGTCAATAAGCCAGATACAGCAAGCCGAGTGAGCTTCTTACAATGCCTGACAATGGCTCCAAAACCCTCATCCATAGGTGCTCCAGTCGAACGATCAGGCCTATGTCTGCCCATTATACAGAGGCGAAACACCACAAGATCAGGGCAGTTGTTCGCCATGGCTTTAACAGCTTCATTTGTCATCTGTTGACAGAAATACAAAATGGATTGAAGCTTCCTACAACCCTCTGAAATAGCTAGGAGGCCCACATCAGAAACAGGGCCATCAGAATCCTCTCTTGCATCAAAAGGAAAGACTCGAAGCTCTCGGAGATCCTTGCATGTTGCAGCCACTGCTTGGAGTCCTTCATCACAAATTGAATCCAGTACCTGCAGTTTCCAAACTCAGATTAGCTAAAGAGAAATTTTTTAATGTACCTACAATTCAATAATAAGAACATACCCAGAAAATCTGAAGCTTGTGGCAATTACTAATAATTGGTTTGAGCTGCTCTGCACTGATATTGGCATAGCTAAAATTTAGAGAAGTGAGATTGGCACAAACTGGGTATATTGCTGGTAAATAATCTGCTATTATCTCTCTAAACCCAGACAAGCAAATTAAGGATTTGCAAGCAGCAAATGCAGAAATATAATCCAGTTCTTGTTCACTCGGGGCCACATCCTCTGATGGACTAAAGGAGCCTGTCCCAAGATGTGTCAGCTGTGGAGCTCGAACCATCAGGCGGTATAATTGCCCAATTGATACATATCGGTTCAACCTAAGTTTCTTCAAAGAAGGAGACCTTGAGACCAACCTCTCCAATGCATCATAGTTGATGGGGCATTCCACACAATCAAAAATCAGAGATTCAAGACTCGTTTCACCCTCTGGAAAACATGATATCCAATCAATCTCATCATCTGTCACCTCAGATTCAATCAGATCAAGCACTTTCAATTGTCTGTATCAAAGGAAGAACAACCCATAAAATGCAGTAAGTCCATCTATGAAGGAGCAACTTTTCAAATTGCAAACCATAGTCAAACCTAAAAACTTCACTCGCTATCCAAAGTACTTAGTGGACCGTTATCAAGACTTGTATTAAGATAAAAATTTCAATGTATATCCAAAATAGTGATTCCCACCACACTAAACCATCAAAATTTTTTGACTGACAACGGATAAAGATCGAAAAAGCCGTAACTAGATAAAAACTTAGAAAGCAATTTTGAAGCTTGTTTGCAATTCGTCTTTACATCAAACAAACAACTAGAACATAAGCTTTCAAATATTGTCCTACACAACAGAATCGCAACCCCAGAACATAAACAATATAATCAGATCTAACAAGACAACAAACGCACACAGAAAGTGTAAAAACTGAAAAGCACAGATTCCAAAGAAACCAACAGACCTGCATCTGCTAGCAACAATAGCGAGGCCACTAGTACCAAACCCATCACAGCAAACAAGCACAAGCTCTTTAAACCCCAAGAACGACTCAGCAAGAAGAGCGAGATCATCATCAGTAACAGACATGCGCTTAAGGTGAACCTTCTCTAGCCAAGGGTAGGCTTTTGCCATGGTAGAGACCCAAGGAGCGAAGTGAGCCCCCCAATTCGGCGGCATGAGATTGAAGTCAGCGAACCGGGGTTTTCCTTTGACAGTCACGGACCTGACTCGGGTGAACCGTGACGTGGCGAGGCGAGGGGACACGGCATAGCAGTTGCCAATGAAGAGGTCGGATCGAGTGAGCGCCTCCACACGACACCAAGACTTGCACACCAATGACGCCGCGTTACGGTCACGTCGTGAAGTCAAGAACCAGAGCACGTTCTCAAGCACGTTCTCGAGCACCTGGTCGGCAAACGGCGCCTGGTGGTCGGGGACAGAACTGGGTCCAGAAGAACTCGAACCGGAAGAGCAAGTTCGGGTCTTGGTGGAGCATAAGTCGGTGGGACGGACGGAATCGAACGGTGGAGATCGGTCGTCGTCCTCGGACATTTGAGCGCGATCCTCCCTGTTGAAGTCTTGGTCGCTCTCCACTGCACCTGATCTGGGCTTTTTTTTGTTGAGGATCATAAAAAAAAACTTGGATAGATAAAAGGAGGAAGAAGAAAGGTTTGTTCTTGATTGGAAGTTTGAAGAAAGATTAGATTTTTAGATCATGAAAGGGGCTTTTAAAGAGAGAGAGAGAACATGTATGTATATGTGTGCTTGAAAGAGAGAGATAAAGATAAAGAGAAAGAGAGAGTCTTGTGTTTGTGTGAGAGAAAAAAAAAAAGGAGAAGAGAAGGTGTGATGAGAAATGGGGATTAGTTTAGTTTAGTGTTTTTGATATAATTGGTGACAAGAGAGTGTGAAGAGTTGGCTGTGATGTCTGATAAGCTAAGCATTGGGATTCTCCATCCACCCTCTCACTCTCATTCTCACCTGCAATGTCCAATACCCTCTCCTCCATTATTTGGCTTTGGTTTGTTTTTGCTTTTTTCACTTATCCTTTTTGTTTTTCTTTTGGGCAAATAACTTATGATTGTGGCTTTGTCCACTTACTTACCCCTCTTACTATCTCACATTTTTCTATTGGCTTTTATGGGGATAGTAACTAATCCTTAACTAGAGCAAACCTTACATTACATGAAGGTCATTTTCAAATACCCCAATGCAGTTTTGCTATGGACCAATTTAAGAAAATGAAAGTCATTCAACCAAATCACATGATTACTTGTCGTTGACTTATTTATGAATACTGAAAAATATTTCCTGATTAAATACATTTTAAATTTGGAAATTAGCTAGGAACCTTTTGATAGTGGCACATTTAAGGAGCAAAAAAAAAACCCTAAGAATGTCTCTTGGATTTATTAACAAATTAGTCAATAATTACTTGAATTAGCACATTTCTAACTAGAAACTAATAATAACATGATTGAAACAATAGAGTATGTTTATCCAAATTGGATAGTTTAAAGATATTTTTCTCGTCAATGGGTTGAGAATGGAAATAGCAAGTCAACACATGGTTCAAATGTAAATAAGGAAATTATGGAGAACCACTGTGCAAAGGAGGGTTTTCATATCTACGCTTTTACCGATGAAAGTAAAAGACACGGTCCAATCAAAAAGGAGATAACAGTTGTTACTTATTAGTTACCGAAGCTTCAGGATTGACTAACTTTCAACGAATGCCGACACAGTCCTATATGGCACACTCAGACCCATCCACGCGCTACACGATCGCGTGATGCAACCCCTGTGATGTAAATCTAATCTATTATGACCCACGGACCCTTTCTCTCTTCTTGGTGTGTAGCTAAAAGACAACGGACAAATGAAAAGCTAAAATTAAATTAATTTGGATAAATAAAAGACAATCAAAATAAAGAAAAATAAGAGAGTGGATGCAATCGAACTGCTCCTCTTTTATTTAGTTGTTTGCTAAGGTGAGCATAATTTGTCGTTCCTAGACTTTTGGATGCGGCCGAATTTGAGTAACTGGTAAAATTATTCGTTTGAAATTAAAAATTATAAGTTTGAATTATTTTTTAAAAAATATATACAAAAATGTTATTTATAATTAATATTCTTCATTTAATTCTTACAAAAAGAGTAAAATTGAATTTGTGGTAATTAAAAAAATTTAACTTTTGGATCTAATCCCATAATTTTCCTATGGTAAAAGGAAGAAGGGATTGTGATTTCACTTGTTCTTATTTATTTAAATTATTTAAACTAATTGGTTTGATTAATTTTGAATTATTTCATATATATTTTTCTTTAAAATGGGGCTTCAAATGTGTCTTGTCCAATTTTGAAGTCTAATCATCCATGTCTTGCTAATCTAACAATAATAGCTACCCTCTAACCTCCTCTTTTATGACAATCTTCACAGTTTCTAACTACCAATCGATTAAAAAGGTTTGTTTAGTGTATAGTCGAAAAAGCAACAAGCCGAGGCACTCAAGACCATAATATAGGCACATCTCTCGGTTTCAAAATCTAAATTATAGCTAAGAGTGCACGTAGATAATACTGCCCTCTTGGATAAAGCGAGTGTTATGGTCAGGAAAGACAATCAATTGCATGACCAATCATCATAATCATCAAGTTAATATAAAGATTGTAAATTTTAAATTTTAAATTACTTAAATTCAATTTTTTTTAAAAATGATTTAATTTAATTTAATAATATTTTTATTTTCAAATTAATTAAACTTTAAATTAACTAACTCAAATAAAAAAAAATCATATCGAATTTTTCTGTGTGTACAACAATTCACACATAAATACGATATAAATTATTCACATTCCTTACTCTTTTATGGTATCAGAGCTCATTCCCAATTTTTCTCAATTTTCTTTTACAATCAACTCATGATCTCCAGTCCATATTTCTCAACACATATATCACTTCGGATCACCTCAACACAACCACAGAAACCAAAACACAAACACATAAAACACACTAGATCTTTTATTTAGTAGAATTTTTTATTTCAATCGCAACACATAACTAAACACTAACATAATCCATTTCAATACCACACGACATAAACTTCACAATTAAAACATGTTAGAAACCAATTTACCTACATTACCATTTAACCAAATTACCAATTTTTTGGCTACACCACTGGGCACTACAAACTATCAGGTACGGAGAAATCAAATTCGTACTATTCTCATTACCTCATACCTTATTAGCTACATTGATGGAACAATTTCACCTCTAGAAGACCACGCAGACCCTCCATCCACCG
>JANIMX020000185.1:1523429-1533965 GCA_024582655.2 Erythroxylum kunthianum | reverse complement strand
AGGAAACATTGGTATAGTCAGTGAAAAGAATTACAGGCTTGCTTGAGAGAGAGAGGGAGATGGCTGCAAACAAACATCTGAAAAGCTGTCAAAGGCAAAGCATATAAGGGTTCGGTTTCAAAAAGTTTCCAATGTGTGGCAGTCAATTATTGGGAACAGTTGATTAACGTTTCAAAGCTTTTGACAGGTGAGGAGAAGAGCTTCAAGATATATCAACATTGGAATGTAGTTCTTGTCGTGGAGAGATCAACGACCTAAACACAAAGAATGATGGTTACTAGCACTAGCAGATGAATATGGTTAATCGGATTATGATTGACTTCCATATAGTTTTAGGCCATATTAGAATCCAAAGTCATTTGGCGGTATTAAGATGAATTTGAGAAAATTTAAGTTGCTGTCTTTGCTAGTCCTGGCAACGAATCATCATTTATAGCATAGCGACAAGGAAAGCTTGGAGGTTTTTTTTTTTTTCTTCTTAAAAATGGGTTCTCAATATGACCTCCTGTGTGTCTGTCCAAGTAATCAGAGACATTTAAAATATTAATTATTAAATCATATAATTTACCAAACATGAATCTCCTATTATAGAATACGAATAAAGAGGGGATTCATGTAAGATTAAAGCTTGGTAGAGTAGTACACTAACAAGATGGCACATGAGAGCAAGTTTTTGAATAATTAGGGGGAAAAAAATGGGATCCTGAATTAAGAGAATAGATGCAAAACCACACTAGTTGTTACTTTATTCATGATAAATATTGAATACCTAGTTAAGTATCACGCCACATGGGGACCATAACATGAGCACAACTCTTGGTCTCAAAATCTACGTCATGATTATCCCTCTTGCATATAGTGCTGATTGATAATGATCATCCAGTTGATAAGAAAGGGTTTTCTGGCCTTTTAACTCTTTGCTGCTACTAATCAAGATCTCGTAAAAGTAGTATACATACATCTGAACCTTCATCTTCTAACAACAACAACAACAAATGGTTGATGTTTAACTAACTACGATTTCAATTCCTATGCCCTGCATAGAACCGTCAACAAAGATAACCTTACTTTAGCTATTATTTGTGCATCATATTTTTTATTCTCGCCATGAATGCTAGCTTCTGACTGCTCACTGTGACCCTGCCACTGCACAGTCAGAGGCAGACTCTTTTGTTTATATATATATATACAGAAAAAAGAAAAAAAAAAACAAGAAAAAAAGGATTTATTATGTAAGAAGATATCTTAACTCGGCTTGGTTTATTATAAGATCGGGCATCTGTTGGTAAAACAAAGAAAAGGAGCTGGAAATAGAAGAACACTTGCACACCTTTTGCGTTCACCCCTATATTGCAGTTGCAGAGACCATCTATATACAGGTATGAAATAGTAGACAGACACTCCCGCCAACTTTAATTTACTTTCCCTCCCTACCTAAATTATTGATTACATAAAATACTAAATGCATTATATTGTTGATGTTCAAATATAATCTGCACTTCTGAGAATCTTTAATTAAGACATGTAGTTTGAAGGTATGATCCAGCGAACAAATGACCGACGACAAGCATGGAGATTGTGACAGGATATAAGAAGGAGGAGTCGTTATCCAAGAAAAGTACGGAGTCACCTAACCGGCCCAATCCTGACTCGCCTGCTTGTTCATGGACCATATAAAATCTTGTGGTGATCTCTGTTCCATTTTAGTTTGTTTTGTATAAGCTGAGATCTTTGGTTGCTACTGAGCTAAAAGCAAAACCCAACAGCAACTGCAAATACTTTCCTCTGTCCATGATATAAATGGACCACTTTCAAATGCAGACAAATTAATGGGGGCAAAAGATAAGTTAAACTTCCTCCAGATGCATGATATTCCCATCTTTTTTTTTGGAGGAGTTCGTTGTCATGGCTGGATCTCGAAGTGATGTTTGTCTGCCTATTTATGAACATTTGATTCCAACAATAGATTGGTTACAACAGCCAAAGACCCAACCTAATAGATGAATTTTACAGAATAAGATCAATAAAATAATAATTCAAAAGTAGAGGCAAGTAAACTTTTACCAAGCATCCGTTGCGTTCTTGCTTTTCAAGATATAGGCTTTTAAGCTATATATATATATATATATATATATAGCTTAAAAGCCTAAGAGATAATGGGGTGACATAAATTAAGGAAAAATTTGGAAGAAACTTCCCTCTCCAAGTGAAAAGCGTTCATAATTCTTGAAATGTCACGATGAACATCAAAAGTCCAACCAAGGTTGTCTCCTGAATCTTAAAGTTGCCAGATTTTCAGCTAAATGGCCTACAGAAGTCCGTGGACTTGAGGCCCAATTGGAAACAACACGAGTATGTAAACTCAGTCCTTCAAGACGATACACGAAATTTGGGCTCTGTTTCTGGAATAAAAGAGACGGTCTCTTTCGTTTGAATCCTAAAATCATCGACCCACAAAACACCTGCTTCTAAAGTAAAATTGTAACAGCTGCCATTTGCTTACATAACTTGTAAGCCTCTTTCCTTCAAATTCAATCTTAGTTTTGGTCTATTGCTAGAAGTTGTGAAGTCGTAGCCTTGGTCTAGTATTGAACCAAATACTTAGGTAAGAAGACACAGCAAGTGACTAGTAGCAGAAGGAAACAACCATGAATCAAAATCAGAACCCCGTGGATCAATCCAACAACACGATGACGAAAACGATCAAACCGCAAGTACCGGAATCCCAAGAAGAGGAGACCGAGCTTCACACGTCCGATTATGCGCCATACCCAAAGCTTGACCCAAACGACGTAGCCCCTCCTCCGGAGAATTGGTCCAGCATCTCTGTAGGGACCCAACAGCCTCAACCGGCGACCCACCAGCCCGCAGCCCCGATCACCGGAAACGCAGCCACCACCATGCCTCCGGAGTCCAATCCCTATGTTTCCGCGACACCATTTGGGTCATCCTCTTCGAAAAGTAAGCATCGTTAGCTTTGTACATGTGACTTTGAGAGGAAATGGGTTGACTTCAGTTGTGCAAATTTCTTTTTGAATTGAAGTATGCAAATTTTAGTTGTTCTGTTTGTGGGGTTTTTGATTTGGAGTAGATAAGGTGGACTCGATGAAGGACTTGTTAGGAAAATGGGGGAAGAAAGCGACAGAAGCAACTAAAAAGGCGGAGGATCTTGCTGGGAACATGTGGCAACACTGTAAGTATGTTTAGTGATTTTTACTTCTTAATGTTGTCTGCTTCTTGGATACATGGCGTTCAAGTTTTAGGACTGTAGCTCCGTATGGCATAAAAGTGGTGAATTGTGTGTTTAGCTTTTGGTCTATTTAAAATTTTAATGATCTAATCTAATTGTTTTTGCTGATAAATGGTTTGATGAATGACAACCATAAAACAATTATAACAATAATTAATTAAAAAAAGAATAAAACTGATGATTTATAGTGATTCAGTTAACTCTACTTTTTAAATTCCATTTGAAAATTTTATTATTTCTCTTTTTTAATAGGTAAAAAAGAACACTTCTTATAGCACTTTTCTTAAGGTAAAAAAGAATTTTTTACAATGTCTTTTCTACTACAAATGAAGAAAAACCTTAAACAAATCAATTATTCTCTCAATTATTTAAATACAATTCAAGAACTCCTTTCTTGATCATGCAATGTACTAAAGATTCATATCATGCTCAAACACAGATGAATATAATAAAGTTCTCTCAAAGGCTTCTCAAGACAACTCATGTATGGTCTATTTTTATTCAAAACAACCAATTCGGTTGTTAGAGATACAAACTAATTGTTAAAATAACTAATAACAAAAATATTGGTCGACCAATATATGTATAAAATGCACAAATCATTAAAAAAAGACTAAAAGTGTATACCCTAAGGTTTTGAAATGTTCAAATTGAACCTCAACATTTTCAAAACGTTCAAAACAGATCTTAAGTAAATGAAAAATTTAACGTGGTTAACTCTCTGTTAATTAAATGTCACTTCAATACTGACGTGACATTATTTTTATTTTTTAAACCAAAATGTGGACTTTATTTGTTAGGTGGCAAGCGGGACCTATTGTTAGAAATATATAAAATGGGTCTCATTGACACGTGACAGTGCGACTCACCTTATGATTAATTTAAAAAATTAATTACGTAGTTATAAGGCCCACTTTTATTTTAAAAATATAAAAATAATGTCACGTCAGTATTGACGTGATATTTAACTGATGGGGAGTTAACTCCATTTAAATTTTCTTCCATTTAAGATTTGTTTTTAGGATTTAATTTGAGCATTTGAAATGTTAAGATTCAAGTTGTATTATGTTGTAAACGTTGAGGTCCAAAATGTACTTTTGGCCTTTAAAAAAAATGCTAACATAGGTCAACCTAACTCCATCAAAAGTCGATTAAATTTCTTAAAACAAGTTTTTCAAAAAATTTCAAGTTCCTTCAAATATTAAATTACACTTAATTGAAAACTTTTCTAAAAGTATTTTGATGCATAAAGGGAATTTTCTTAAAATTAGAACCAATTATTCTCTTGATTACTAAAAGATTTATGAATTATGCACAATAAAATGAATATGCAATGTTTGAACCTCTGTACTATTAAAGTGACCAAGATAATGTTATAAGAAAGATTGCAATGATTTGTTAAATATAAAACTGTTCCAATCTTTTTTATTCTTGATCTACTTGACTTGAATGGCCTTGAAGCTATTTTGAATTGTATCTGTGCTGTACTTTACTTATTTTGCTCAATTCATTCAATTGGCTTTTTTTATTTTTCCCTTACGTTAAAATTTGATCTTTCACATATATTTTTGTATTTCATTATAAAAGAGTTGTTAATGTCACCAAAAATAAATTCATCAATAAATTTCATCATTTCTTGTTAGTATTACACTATTCTTTCTCCTCATAATGAAGAATCCATTTTAAGCCATTTCAGAGTGATGATATAGTCATTTTGAATTGCTGCTGGGAAAATTCCATTGTTCACCTTCTATCATCTTTAAGTTAGCTTTTTGGAACTAACTTAAAGAATTCTACGTGCTTAGAGATTATCGATGGTGATGGTGTGTCAAAATTTGGATCTTCAATTCTGGCAATAGCAGTAACTATTCATTGATTGTTTTTACCAATGCAGTGCTCTAGTTCTGAATTGGCATGCTTTTGTCCTACATGTAATTTTCCCAATTGATAATTCTATGGTATCTCCCTCTAAATTTTTCTTTTTCAAATGACTAGCAAGAACTACAAGCTTTATTTCTTGCTCCGTGATGTCATGAACTTTTACTCTTGTGAAGAGCTATTATATTCTTATCTTGGTGGTAGCAATACTATGTTGGTGCTCATGGTTTCTGAAAAACAAATTTTATTCACTTTTCAGATAAACAAGTATTCTGAGCCTCTTTTTGTTTCTCTTCCCTTTTTCTGGTCAGTGAAAACGGGCCCTAGTTTTGCTGATGCTGCCGTGGGAAGAATTGCTCAAGGAACTAAAGTTCTTGCGGAAGGTGGTTATGAAAAGATTTTTCCCGAAACTTTTGAGACTGTTCCTGGGGAGAAACTTTTGAAGACATATGCGTGCTACTTGTCCACTTCTGCTGGTCCAGTTATGGGGGTGCTCTATTTATCAACCTCAAAGCTTGCATTTTGTAGCGACAACCCATTGTCTTACAAAGTTGGCGATGATACTCAATGGAGCTATTATAAGGTGTGCACATTTTGCTTGTCAAGACTTGAAATGGTCGTCATTCTTTATCCAAGCTAGAAGCCTTTCTTTCATGTGAATTTACATAGCTGGACACAGATTAGATTTGTTAACATCTAGATTTGTGCTGTGCAAACACTCCTTAGTGCATTTGGTTCTTTACTATATAAAAGTTCATATCTTTGACACGTAATAAAGGAAAGGAGTATGCCTATATGGAAGTCCAGGTTCCACTATGGAAATTAAACTTCTTTAATATTTCCATGAGCTCTTGACCCACTAGATTTATCTAATTACAAGCCTGTATATTTTGCATTTTCTTCGATGTTATCTCAATTCTGAGCCTCCTAGAAGATGAGTTTAACTTTGGAAGTTTTAATCATGGATCTATGGACTTAGATTTTAATTTCAATTCTTGTTATGAACTTAGTTGGAATTTAGTAGATTGTTAACTTGCAAACTTAAAGATTTCCAATTTAACATTTTCCTAGTTAGACGATCCAAGGTCCTCACAAGGGGTATTTCTCTCAAACAGATGAAGCTCATAGTCATTGAGGTGTTTTTGCCAAATAATTATCCGTATGCATGTCCTCTGGCACTATTCCTGTATTCTTTTTATGGTCCACTCTTATCCTTTTTCCTTTCCTCTTCTCCGCTGCCTGGCATTTCTCTTAATCTCGTGTGATGAAGTTGCTTATCTTCCTCTTTAATGACTTCGTGTTTGATTCCTCTTTCCGCATAGGTTGCTATTCCACTGCATCAGGTGAAGGCGGTAAATCCATCAACAAGCAAAATCAACCCAGCAGAAAAATACATCCAGATCATCTCCTTGGATAACCATGAATTCTGGTTCATGGGCTTTGTGCACTATGACAGTGCTGTGAAAAATCTAAAAGGATCATTGCAGCAACCCACCTTCTGATGACATTGTGTTATGGCGATTTTGTGTAGAATTTGGAATAGACGATTTGTTTGTCCTTTTTTATTATGTTGCCAATAGATTTCGTTGATTGTAGGCTCTGTATAGATATATACAAGCATGTTTGGTATTTTCAAGATTAGTAGTTAATGTTACTTTTATGGAATGACACATTTGAGCTTTATCTTTTCAAACATAAAGCACTTCCTCTCCTAAGAAAAAGACAATAAAATAAAGAAGGAAGACAGAAAAAGGAGGCTATTCATCTTTTCTACAAGAGAAGAGGTCATTGGGAGCACTGCTTTGCATGTATGGTAAAAAATCTCTGCTAGGTTTGATTGGCAGGGAAATGTGAATGAGCTCAAAACATGGACAGGCCTAGTAAGTTTAACGTGTCGGGAATTCTAAGTAGTTGAGTTTGGTTTTTGGATTGGCCATGACAAAATGTCGAGGACAGCTTACCTGTCTCTGTACCCCAACTGGCGATCTGAAAAGAGGAGACAGAACACCACCAGTGGCACTGGCTCATAACTTCATTAGTAGTAATTATATTTTGTTATCATCAAAACACCAATGGAAACCTCCCTTGGTTCAACACTCTAAATGTGAAAATAAGATAGCCTATTATCTGTTGGATGAAATGATTTATTGTAGTATCCAAAAGATGTTTGACAAAATAACTACATAAAGTGCACATAAATTATTTGTTAGAATTCTGCTGAGAGCTTAATTGAAAAATTAAGTTGCGATGTAAAAAAAGTAAAGCCACTTAACTAGTATCAAAATAAACCCTTGTGGTAGGTTCTAATAAATAAACCTAAGTTAAATAAGTAAAAGATTAGGTCCTTAAAGTTTAGTTTCACTTAGAGATGATAAGGCATTTCATTCATAGTGAAGTCATCGAAAACTAATATTATAAGAACATTTAGATACATTACAACATGGAAGAAGTAAATAGAGACTGTTTGTCCACAATAAAATAGTATTCCTTAAAACCAAAACAATTACTCTACTTCTCCTGCTATTTGGAGCAAGTTAAAAACAAGCTTTTTCAACCATTCCAACACTCGTATGTACTCTCTTCTCTCTCGTTTGATGAGCATAAAGAAGAATGAAATGTATGTTGTTGAATATATGAAGAAGGTCAAGAACCTTGTTGATGATCTAAATATGATTGGTCATCCCTTACGTGACGCTGATGTTATTGCACAGACTCTCAATAGACTTGGTGATGAGTATAAAGAACTTAAGGTTGCCATAAAAGTTCGTGACACTCCAATTTCATTTGAAGCACTATATGATAAACTCCTTGAAAAATAATTGACACAAAAACAAGGCAACAATTAGGAATTTAAACCTAAAATCATAGCCCAATTCACTTGGAAAGGAGGAAACAATCGAAATCACAATAATAAAGGCAAAATGAATAATATGAGCGCTCAAAAGCATTTCTAGCATTACAATCAGCGACCATATACAAGTTCGAGTCAACGATTTCATTAAAATTATGGCACTCAAGGTAACAACTTCTATGCTAGGTAATCATTTAATCTGAACCATTATTGGCATCCAAATATAAATCAGTCCAAGGTGATTTTTCAATTGTGTGATAAACCTGGACATGTTGCAAAGACACAGCAACCCTAAGCAAACTCTACAGAAGGTGATTCAAACTCAATGTCCAATAATTGGGTTCTATATTTAGAAGCCACTCATCATGTAACATAAGACCTTTAAAATCTTACTGTGTATTATGGTTATAATGGAGATGAGGACAACACTATTGGCATTCCAATCACTCACATTGTTTCTTCTTCTTTGGATCCTTCTAATACCAAGTTTTCACTCAATAATATTTTGGTGCACCTGCTATTAAAAGAAATCTAATTTTAGTCTCTTATTTTTGTAGATAAATTAAAACCTCTATTGAATTCTTTCTTAATCATTTTCTTGAGGATTTGAACACAAGGGCATCCTTGGTCTAAGGCTATAGTAAAAACAATTTGTGTGAGTGGCTGAATCAAATAAAACATCTCAACCATCTACTAATCTACATATTTTATCCCAAATTTGACATCAACATCTCATTCACCCTTTAGCATTAACTCAATGAAAGATTTTATCATCTCAAAATATTTCTTATTCAAATTCATTTTCTGTTTATTGTGACTCATGCCTATGGAATAAAAGTCACAAACTTCTTTTGGGAATCTCCTCAATTAAGTGTGAGGAACTTTTTTGATCAGTTGAGAAAGGCGACAGTCTTCTCGAAGATAGACCTGAGGTCTGGGTATCATCAGTTGAGGATACAAGACAGTGATGTGCACAAGACAGCTTTCCAGACGAGGTATGAACATTATGAGTTTCTAGTTATACCGTTCGGATTGAGTAATGTTCCTTCAACTTTTATGGATTTGATGAACAGAGTATTCCATCCTTATTTGGATCGGCTTGTCATAGTCTTTATTGATGACATCCTGATCTATTCTAAGGATGAAGAGGAGCATGCTAGACACCTCCAACTAGTTTTGCAGACACTTCGCGAGAGACAGTTGTTTGCGAAGTTTGCAAAGTGTGAGTTTTGGTTGAAGGAGATCGGTTTCCTTGGGCATGTAGTTTCAGGGGAAGGTATCTTCGTAGACCCGAAGAAGGTCGAAGCTATCCTTCTGTGGGAAAAACCCAAAAGTGAGATAGAGGTCTGCAGTTTTCTAGGATTGACCTGGTATTATAGGAGGTTTGTCGAGAGCTTTTCATTACCAGCAGCTCCTTTATCGAGACTTACTCGCAAGGGAGTGAAATTTGACTGGGATGACAAGTGCGAGGTAAGTACATAACTTTGAGTCTTCCTTCGGGTGTCACCGTGGAAGGGTATTGATAAGTACATAACTTATCATATCTTTCCCTGTTGTCTTTAATGTATTTTTATATTTAGTTGCATTTAATGTGTTTGTTTAGTTGTTGTTTTCAGTTGTTTTTAGGTATTATTTGTGTTTCGGACTACCGAGATGAATTGAGCCAAAATCGGGAAGAAATGGGGAGAAAAGATATAATTTAGGTCACTGCCCACCTGACACGCCAATTTTCCCGCCTTTGCTTGACACACCCATATGGGCGTGTCTAGACTGGACGTGTTAGGTGTATAAACTCTATAAAAGGGGCAGAAGCTAAGAATAAAAAGGAGGTCGATTGTAGAGAGAGATGTCAGAATGATGGTGGATTGTCGCGAGCTCGAAGATTCAGCAAGTATAAGGATTTTCGGAGTGGAGACTCGCGACCCATAAACGTGGGTCGCGTCAATTTTGTTCCGTTTCCTTTTTAATTCTTGTATTAGATCTTTAATTATATACTGAATTATAAATTGTGAACTCTGGTTGTAATTGTATGAAATAAATGATTTATTTCTGATTAATGTAATTATTAGTTGTTTTATCCTTGTGGTTTTTAATGTCTAAATCTCGATTAATGAATGTATGTTTATTACTCGGATAGGATTCTGGTACCATTTGACTCTACCGAGCATGTAACACCTGGGGTAAAAATTAGGGAATAATCGTCGGTGCTAGGGAAACACGGACAAAGATCGGCTCCTGGAAGACTTCTTGGCAAAGGGGTACATGGATGAAATAAAAACTGCACCAAAAAAAGAGAAATCTTGAGACTATGTAGGTATGGAACTACGCTAGTCTAAAAGATTTGATATGTACTATCTACACCAATAAGGTGCACCTACCTTTTCGGAGCACATTCTGTAAGAACTCCACAGTTAGGCGTGCTTGACTTGGAGTAATTTGGAATGGGTGACCTCTTGGGAAGTTTTCCGAGGAGAGCATGCGAGTGAGGACAAAGCATTGTTGGGAAGGTCTAGTATTGGTTTGTGGAGACAGTCATCAAATCGAGATGTTACATTTA
>JANIMX020000185.1:1366635-1379313 GCA_024582655.2 Erythroxylum kunthianum | reverse complement strand
CTTTTCTGTTTACTATGTATTTTATCTTTGAGTGTATTCACCAGTTTTCTTTCCCTGTTCGCAATTGTGAACCGCCTACGGTTCCCTATGCTTGATGTGTTTTCTTTTCTTTAAAGTCCCTTTTGGGTCTCTTTTAATCTTTGTATGAACCTTCTATTCATTCATTAATTTATACTTTATTTTCTTCAAAAAAATGGTGTATATTCTATTCCACCTAATATACTCACTTACCTTTGTTTCACCCTCCATTTTTAAACCATCTATCTCTTTTCTTAGTTTGTGAATTACATCAACAACATTTTGAAGAAACTTCTTATATATTATTTGAAAAAATCACATTTACTAACCTACAAGGAAATGAATTCATACTAGTTAATAATATAAATAACTTCAATTCATATATAATATTTCAATTACTAAAGAATTACTTAACTAGATAATTGGAGCAACCCAAAAATCTCTTGCCTAGGTTATGATCATTTCATAGAGTCCTCAGTTGAGCATTTAACCTACAATAAGATATGATACTTTGTACATTTTTTGTGTGGATGTGCTTCTAGATGAAGAGGCATAATTTATATACAAAATTTTCAACTCAAAATATAAGCCTAAATATTATATACAAACATAAAAATCTTTCAAATAATATGTTAAACCAATTTAATGATTGTGTTAATTGAATGTGTTAAGGGTCTCCTTTGTCTATATATCAATTGTTACACAACTAACAATAAATAGGGAGAAATATAGTCATTACAAGGTGATGATTACTTCACTCTAATCAACACTTCACTTCTCCACATACTAAAAAAGAATAATATAATATAATGGATGTTGTTTTATACCTTCAATGCTAACTCTACTAGTTAGAGATAAGGTTCGTATTATTAAACTTTCTTGAATCTCGCATCTGAGCGAGATTTCTATTGGACCGTTGTTGTTGTTGTATAAGTTTGTAGCAAATAAGTATTGCCTTCCTTCGATACTTTAAGAATACTTCCACAATCAAAGTTACTAGATATTGAAATAAAGAGTTCTTTTACGTTGATAATTAGATGCGTTGGCTTCTTGTAATCAACTAAATTTTCACAAGTATATAATTATGACGGGTAATATTATTAAAAACCACAAAAAACAATAATGATAAATATCCTATAAGAAATTTCCATAATCCAAAAGGTAAAATAAGTGGATGTTACTTCAACGGTAGGTATGGATTCAAAATAGTACTTCAATTCTCAAATCTCTATAAAAATAGGAGAATAATCTCAATTCTCTTGTATGAAATAATACTGTTCTTCCAAAAGTTAAGTTTATGAATTTGTAGATCTTCCACCAAGTCAAACCTAGGTTTACAACCAAGAACTTGCTTTGCCTTCCCAATTGATGTAAAAAAAATGATGCAATGATTCAACCATAATTCTTACGTAATAATTCAACTATAATATTATTTTACACGATTTTCTAAATTCCAGTCTTGTTTGCATGTTGATAAACTTTAAAATCTAACTTACATTTTAGTATAAATGTTAAGAGATAAAATGTATATTTATTATATTAACGAATAACTCAATATTGATAAATAAAATAAAAACTAACGTATTTTCATATAGTGAGGTGAAATTGATGTTATTACATATTCATATTTTATGCATGATTATAATGCCTTGATGTTCTTCACAGACTTCCAAGAGGGTTTATGATGATTTCATTAAGGTGTCTGACTGGAAGAATCTATACAATTGCAGAGATACAATTGTTGATTGTTGAAGAAAATACATTTGGTGATTTTGTGTGAGAGAAAAGCAAAGTCTAATTGCTTCTCAACCGTCCTGTTGGGTTGAGAAGAGGATCTCTTTCTCAGCAAGTTCATATATTTCGTTGAACCTGTTTGTGAATTTATCAGTAATGTTTCGAGTGATTCTCTGTTGGAAGTTGGTGCTTCTCAACCAGGTGATCCCAACGTAGACATCACACTTGCATGCATTATTAGCAAGGGAAGACTTCTCAATTTGGTGCCTGAAGTTGACCTGCAAGTCAAAAAATCAGAATGTAATATAAAGAACCTAGTCTGTCATTTTCATGATCTGTAAATGATTAGTAAGTAGATTACATGGAAGTGATCGCCGAAGGGGACATCGTGTAGCACCATGATCTCATTCAGAATCCACCCTTCGTCATTTGGAATTGAAGTTTTCTGTTGTGTGCAGGTGACTTCTCCCTCGAAAACTGAAACATGGCGGTTGAATTTGTAAGAGACATGTCGTTCCAAGATGTCCGATTTTACCGATTCCCATGCTGTGGTTGTATAATTAAGACATCCAGACTTCTCCATAATCTTACGCTCCATACTTCCCCCTTCAAACATGTCCGTAAGTGCTTTAATCTGTGGAATCACCACATCAATATTTTTAGTTATGAATGAAATGGAGAGGTGAGTGAAGAAAAAGCTCTTCTTTGAGTGCTTACATTGACTGGTAGCTCAACAGAGTAGATCTTAGACATGGTTGTATCTTCAACATCGAGAATGGTTTCGGAATCCTCAAGCATTATGGGCCTTCCTTCTAGGTCCTGATCCTGCTCCTGCTCCTGCTCCAGCTCCAGCTCCAGCTCCTGTTCTTCTGCAATTTGTACTTTCTGCTCTGGTGTGAGTGTTCGAGTTCTCCACAAGGCCATGATAGTTCTGTAGGAAAAAAAAAAGAAAAAGAAAGTCAATCACATGGTGTATAGAAGATATCAAAATAGCCATGTAGAATAGTTAGATTCACTTTACATCACCATTACCTGCTGGCTACACTGAATGAAGCAAATGATTGGAAATAGTATCTGAGCCTTCCTTCTTCATCTTGAGACCTTGCCCAATGCCTAGCATCAAGGCCTTTGCCCTTCCGCAGAACTATGACTAATGTTGGGCTACCCACAGATGAAATTGATGGGGGAAGCTCCTGAATATCTTCAATATCCTCCCAAAGAAAGAAAAATTTAGTTTTATGTCCAAATAAATTGGCATAAAACCCCACAATTCTTGCAGATAAAAAAAGCCTGCCCTGAAAGCAGAGGCATATCAGTACCTAACAAAATAATCCAAGGGAAGTTCAGTCTAGTCTGTAAATTTTCTGAACACAGACTATAGGGAATTCAATCTTCCATCTACTGAAAATCAAAAGTTTCCTGAGAATATATAGGCAAAAATGGATACAGCAACTAGCACCTGCAAAGGCATTTTCCTCTTCAGGTAGCATGTGAAGTCACTGATAAGGAACTCTTCTGATGGCAATCCAAACACCTTTTGGAATGTTGCATTCTTATGTGGTGATCTTATGTTCAACTGCCATAAAATCCAGAATCAAACTTCATGGACACATTCAGCATTAACCAGAAATGGGAAATAAATTACTCATATTCTTGACTCGGGAATTGAAACCAAAGATGGTCAGCAAGTTGGACCTGTTTTCAGGAACATAACCAAGTGTTTACCTTCTTCCCAACTTCCTTCTCCATTTTCGTCAAGTATTCTCTTATTGTATCGATACCTTTGCTATTGTCTAGAAAGATTCTCAAGTGCAACTTTGACTGAGAAGACTGCGCAAGCTTTCCCTCAAGGGAGATCCACATGTCTGCTAGTTCAGTGGATGCGTGTTTCAAGAAGTTGACCTCAGCATGTCCAAGTGAAGCGGCCCGATCAAATGGGCCATCAAAATCAAAAACTTCCACTGTAAGAACAGAGGGTGGTTCTTCCATTGCATCAAACTCAAGTACGTCTGCACCATGAAAACTTACAACTGGTGTAACATAAACATAGTGGAGCCATATGGTAAAGAGTACTCGGAATATAAATATCTCTCACCATTCCACTGGGGATTACTAGTTTGAAGTTTGACAGAGCTCGTCCTTGTTCTACCATTACAAGTGAGCACCACGTAGGGATCAGAAGATACGGTGGTACCTAAGGAAGCCAAATCAGTCCCTTCAATTACGGCCACCGTAAGGATCCACCCATCACCTTTGGCTTTAATGCCATGGTCACTTCCTGTTGAAACAATAGCAGAAGTGTATCCATCAACAGACTCGTAAGAGCAATGGTCAGCCTATTCTTTTGAGATATAAGGAATTTAATATAAAAAGTTTACTTACCTCTATGCAACCTAGCCTGTATAAAGTGCAGAACCATGGTGTAAAGACGCTCCAATTGAATGAACAAAATTCCACAAGTCATGATCTGTCCAAAACTGTCTGGTAAATCAAGTCCTACAAACTCCAAACCTTGGACTTTGCTAGGCTCGCATAATAAAATGTGCAGAACTACATAAGAAACCATCAATATGGTGGAAACAACAGTCAAATTCCAAAAGTACTCAAATGCCAATTTCCAATCTGATTGGTGCTCTGCTTCCAAAGTTGCTAACATGTGGTCCTTATTTGATGAATCCACGTTATCCATTACCTGGAAATTCTGAGCCAATAAGTTGGTAAACTGAGCAAAGCTCTGTTTCAGTCCCTGCTTTGCTCCTCCTTCAATCATGCCTTTCATCATTATGTTTTGACGGAAGTTAATGTCCCATGATATTATAAGGTGAGATGTCTCTTCTCCAGAAGATAGTGTTGGTCCGGGAACCATCTTGTATAGCAATTCAACACTGAATGCAGTTCCATATGGCACTTCTGGTGTATTCACACTTAACAAAATAGCAAATTCCTGTCCACAAGCTCTCACATAGGTTTGCTCCTCCATAACTTTAACAGATTTCATTAACTTTGTAGCAGCATTTGTGTAAGTAACAGTTCGTGTTAGATGGTACATGTTATCTGACTTCCAATTCCAAGGTCCCTCTTCCAGATCAGTTGATCCGCGCAGTTCTAAAAGGTCCTTTCTAAACCGTGAACCTGGTGCAAACAGAAACTTGTTTAGGTGACGTGCAGATGCTACATATATCTGATCAATAAGAATGCCACCTTTCAGGTTCTGTGGCATTTCTTGTTCATTGCCTCTTGAGCTCATGATCTCAATAGCGTCTTCAAAGCTACAAGCAGACTGATGTTCCTCTCCACAATCCTGAAAATCAGATGATACACTGGCTACCTCTGATGACTCATCAGTCCTTGAGCCTTCCTCGTTTTTACTAAAAACCTTCTCTAAACGACTTGTAATACTCTTCATTAGTTTTTTTCCATCTGCTATCTTCAGGCTTGGAGCTTTGGAATAATATACACCTTGTGATGAGGTAAAAGGTCCTTCAGACTCTCCATTCTTCTCAAGGTTAACGTTAGAATTTCCATGGAGAAAGTGAGTTGTGGGAGAATCTGTGCCTTTCTCATGCAAAGAGAGCGTAAGAAGTATCTTCCCTACACACATAACCAAGAATAACAAGATCTAAAATTGAGGAATCAATATCCATCAATACTACGTTAAGGGACGATTAAACAACCTAGCAACAGCATACAGGCTGCAACTTGACTGATACCATAAGAACAAACAGAACTAAGACCCAAATGAACATAGCGTGCCCATCATGTATAGTAGAATAGCTGAACCAAATAGTTGGGGCAATTTATTCGATTTACAATGGACAAAGAACCCCGCGAAAGAGCTCGATATAGCTTGTGCTATGGTGTGAGCGCAGCAGTTCCATCTTATAACGTAAATTTATCGAGTTGAATGAACAATTGCTTACTTCAGGATCAACAAAAAACAATATCTGGCCTCCAAAAAAGAATGTCTTTAAAGCACACATTTCCTTCATCAATAACTTAAGTTTCAGTGACCCAGAATATCTACGGAAATAACTCCATTCATTAATGGGCTCTCAATATATTGTTCACTGACTATATAGCTTTCGTCTGATTGAAAGTTAAACGGGAACTCACCTAAAGCTCATTGGCGTTTGTTCTCATTACAACTTATTACGTGCCTTACACTCTTATCACTTTGATAATTAGATCAGTAAATCTCATTATCCACGAAACTATGAAGTATAGTATCGGCAAATCAGGTGCAGTGTTCACCCATTCAACGCATATAATCTGTTCTGCAATATACTAGATAATGATCAAACAGGTAACTGAGCTTGTCTAGAGCATAAGATACAATCAAAAACCTCATACACAAGAAGGGACTATAATCAACGAGGCAGGGACACTAACCACAATCCATATTTACGAACTTCCCAGTCTTGGGCTGTTCGAAGGAGAACCAAGTGGGAGGCAAGGTACGATTAAACTCTTCCATGGCCAATTTAACTGGAATCCTAACCTGAGCCACCAAATCCCTGGAGCTTTGGAACAAGCCAGCATCTTCTTCATGATTGTAGAGAGACACAACCAACTCGTCGCCAATGTCGTGAACTTTGAAAACGAACTCCTCGTTCCAAAATGGGTTCACGTTGTTCTTCGAAGTCTTAGTCTTGGATTTGTGCTTTCCAAGTTTTAGTTTGACGTGTGTATCCTTCACGGGCAAGTCTTTGGCTTGCAACACATAAACGTATAGCCTCATGGCTATAAAATCCCACTGTTAGAGAAGAAAAGTGTTCTGGGTTTCAAAGCGCGCAGGATTATAAGGTCTTTAGAGATGAAGGCAAAGACTTTTGTCCTCCATGTTTGGCGGAATAGAAAAGACATTGAAGGAAACGTGTACAGAAGAGAGAAAGCCACGAGGGACAAGAGGTGACAAGGAAATACACAACGTGACTACAGAAGGGGTTGAAGGCGGTTGGTTTGAGTTTTTTGGGTAATATGGACTTCTTTTTGCTAAGCTTTTCTAGTGTTTTGGTTCCTTGTCAGCATATTCTATGTTACAAGAACCAATTTATTCTGTAGTTTGGCATTTTGTTTGTGAATTTCGGGAGGGCTTCGGGTTCCTAAATCGAGAATGGGAGACTTTCCATGGTGAGACCGACACATAGACACTTCTATTCTGTAACTTGGATTGCTCATGTAGGTACAGAACAAGTAAAGGCATCATTCTTATCCAAATGTCGCGGCTTTTTCGCAAGTTGTATCTTAAGCCAATAGAACGGTAACTTTTGGTAAGGAGTTGCATGTTTCTTGGAGAAGGGCGGGCGTCTAGTTCAAGAATAGAATTAGCAAGTCAGAACTAGGGACCTTGTTGTGAGTGGAGAAGCCTAAGACTGAGATGCAACTCGTACCGTTGATTCTTTCTATGAGAATCGCAAGCAGCCAAAATTGGGGGGTTTTCTCAAAACATCCTTATCATGATGGACATACGTAATGACAAGCACTTGAAACAAACCTATCCGCACACTCAATCATATGAAGTGAACGGCCAAACCCGCTATCAGAGATTGTAACAAGGCCCCTCATATCATATGAAATGACCGGCCAAACAGATTTAACAGAAATTGTAACCACTTCCATGTCGCTGCATATGACAGCCTGTTCCTATTATTTCTCGTCCTTTCATATTAATGGGTTGATGAGTGAACCGTTAGTGGCCATAGGAGTTTTGACATCACACCATAACTAAGCACGAACAACGATTTTGAGTTAGCTACTTTAGGCGGATAGCTGAGGTTAGTAAAGGACCGGAGTTGAGGAAATATTGGTTCCCCTAATTGTTAAATGATAGGAAGTTAGGAGTTGATCTAGATTTCAACACGTATTCTTGTTTCTGACCCAGACAGAATTAAGCTAGCATTGGTCACGAATTACGAGAAACCATATTCAGACTAAAGCCATGTTCTTGTTTAGCTGAATGCGCAGTTACAGCTAAGTACCAACCATAGAAATATACGAGGTTACTTGAATTTTCCAGATCACTTCAACTTAAAAAGATAGAATAAGCACAAACCATCACGATTTTTACTAAATTGGAATCTCGAAATTACAATGACGCAAAAAACCTTGGTAAAAATCTACCAAAAGAAAGGTAAAGCTCTAGTAATCTACATCGAAACCACAGATTTTGAAGTTGTTTTTCTTCTTGTCTTTTGGGTATCTAGATGTGGGGTTTCCAAAAGTTTAGGAGTCATAGCAACAACAGAATTATGTGCTCAGCCAGTTTCTTGCTCAAACTCTTCCCCTTCAGACTCCTCTGCATTGTCAGCATCATCATCATCTGCATCGTTGTCATAGTCTTCTTTGTCATTGTCAACAGTTGTCTTCCCAATCACAGGAAGGAGGCTATTAGCCTTCCTGATTTCATTTTGCTACAACACCAGTTAGAAATGTCATTTAAATTATATATCTTACCAAAAGCATTAGAAAGTGGTGGAACCAACTGCAAGATCAGCCAGCATTAGAAAGAACAACAATGTCCTCGAAGCCCTTTCTTATACATTGATACCCAGAAATTTGCATGTTATGTATAATTAACACCAACAACCTAAAGTTCCAAAGTAGCAAAGAAGCGCTTAAAAGACTCTCAAACTCAAGACAATTGATCACAATTTCAACAAGAAGCAATTATGTATATGTTTCTACAGGTTGCACAATACTCCAAGACAGAAGGACACAACATAAGCAACCTCAACCCAGTGATTACAAACTGATTTTGAAAGCTTATCCTAATTGAAAGAGCGCAAGAAAGTCCACTGGAGCAATAACTAAAAAATTAAGAAAGCTTTGAGTAGGCACAAGCCACACAACTATAAAGACCAAGTTCTCCCCACAATTTGAACTCATTACTACAAAGATCAAGTTTTTGTGTAGTTTAACATCCAAATCCCCAAATTAACAAGGGCCAGAATCACAGTTCAGATCAAAGTATAATAACCAAAGGTCGGGAAACATATAATTACCGGGGCGATTAAGGAATCAGAGTTCCAATTCTTTTAGGGTTTGATTTTCAAAGAAAAGAAAAGGGGGGAATGGAGAATACCTTCTCCTCAAAATCGGACTCCTCCAAGGCGAGGAGGAGCTCTTCACTGTGAGGTTGGGGCCACTGAGAGGGCAGCAAAAATGACGTCGGAATTGTCCTCGTCGACGACGGGTATTGCGTCATGAACGCCGGAAACTGCAGCATTTTGATTTCTCTGTCTCTGGATAGTGTACGTGAGATCGACGCTCGACCACTTTTATTTATTTATTCGTTTCCAATAATTTATCTTATTTATCAGGACTTCATGAATGCTACACTAAATTAAATTTATACGAAATGTTACACTCATTTAATTAATACAATTGGCTAATAAAAATAATTTTTAATGTATCTATTAAATGTATGTAATTTTAAAATAAATCAATTCAAATTAAATTTATTTTTAAAGAAATTGAACCAAAAGATATTATATGATAAATTTCACATTTATTTAATTACCACAATTATTTAATAAAAATAGGCTTTTGAAATAAATAATTTCAAATTAAATTTATTTTTAAATAAATTGAACCAAAAATGTTATATGAGAAATGTCACATTCATTTAATTAACACAAATGTTTAATAAAAATTGTTTTAATGTATATATATTAAATATACATAAAATTTGAAATAAATAAGTTCAAACTAAATTTATTTTTAAAGAAATTGAACCAAAAGATATTAAATGAGAAATGTCACATTCATTTAATTATCACAATTGTTTAATAAAAATGGGTTATTAAAATTGTATATATTAAATGTATATAAAATTTTGAAATGAATATATTCAAATCGAATTTATTTTTTAAAAAAGTGAACCAAAAGATGTTATATGAGAAATGCCACATTCATTTAATTAACACAATTGTTTAATCAAAATGGGTTATTAAAAATGTATATATTAAATGTGTATAAAATTATAAATCAATAAGTTAAAATTAAATTTATTTTTAAGAAAAATGAACAAAAGATATTATATGAGACATGTCAAATTCATTTAATTAACACAATTATTTAATAAAAATAGATTATTAAAAATGTATTTACTAAATGTACAAATTGTTTTTCAAATAAATAAGTTCAAATTAAATTTATCTTTAAAGAAAGTAAACCAAAAGATACTATATGATAAATGCCACGTTCATTTAATTGTAAATAAACACAATTGAACATGTTTATAATATAAAAGATAATTAATGGAATCTAAAAAAAACACAACAAACCCAGTATTTTCACTTTGCGAGTGTTATGTGAGAGACATCAATTGTACGTAGCCTTACTCTTGTATTTTACAAAAAGATTGTTTCCATAACTTGAACTCGTGACATTTTAGTCGCAAAGAAATAATCTTACCAATTGTTCTAAGGCTCGCCCTCAATTAATGGAATCTTAGAATTCTTAAAAAAAATCTTAGTCATAAAATAAATATCAGTCCATATAAATGTTCGGAAACATATGTATTTTAGGTTTTGATATTAGTTTGGACTTTAAATGTCTTTGTTATTGGTTATACAATCTAAGTATACATATAATGAATACTATAAATTTATGAGTATACTTATATCACAAATAAAGCAGTAATAATACCAAAACCATTTTATTATTAAAGCAAAAGAGTATCATCATGCTAAAATTATCCAAATTGTTTAATGAAACAATTTACAAAAAATAACTCTAAATGAAATTATCAATTATAGCTAGAGAGTTGAAAGTAGAGATTGAAGTTAAGTAAATAAACAGATACAAGACAATAGTTTAGAACCTGCATAAAAAACACATAAGTAAATAATTATATTTTCAATTATAAAAAAACTAAAGTAATCGTATGATAAGTAAATCAAGAAACAAAGATTAAATATAACAAACTCATAGTTGAGAAAGGGGATAGTTAATCATGATAATTAAAATCGTTAATAATTTGCACTACTTTATATAAATGTAAAATTAGACATGATATTGCAATAATTGTATTAAATAAATATAAAACACATGATAATCAAGAATTAAATATACCTTAATTATTGATTTTTTTAGTTCAATGACTAGTCTCGTCTATACCAGTACCTATATTAATATAAAAAGACAATTTAAGATAAGATAATATGATAAAGAATATAAGGAAAAATTGATATTTTACCAAAAAAAAAATATTATCCTCAATATCTTCATCATCTGACCAACTTCGGGATCACATAAGGGCTTCCACAGTATTAAGATGAAGTCGAGTATCATAAGGACTAATTATTCAACCTCTAGTACTAAAAGTAGACTTTAAGCAACAATAGAAGCTGTAATTGCTAAGAGATCTCATGTAATTGCTTGCATGGTCGAAAAATCACTTATATTGTTTTTCCACCATAGCAATACATCAAACTCCACACATTCAACTTCAGTAGTACAATCTGCCATCAAATATTTGTCTAACTCCATCAAACTGTAAGAAGTCCTAGCCCTTTTTTCTTTCTTGAATTTTGCAAATGAGAGTTTCACACTAGTTTTAGAAGAAGTTGAACTTGAACTTGAGTATGGAGTTGGATTTGAACTACTGCGATCTTGATTTTTGTCCAATCTTAGTGGATAATCATTAAACAAATTATTTCAAAATTTTTTAATGAAATCAACATGCTTTTGAGCTCTATCATCATATAATATGTCTTAATAAAAATTAACTCTCTTTATCTTATATCTGAGTCTAACATAGAAATGACTACCATAGTATGTCCTACCATATACCAATAAGAATTGAGCTTCTCTGTCATCTGCTCTTTGATAACTTGGATCATCTTATTGGAACCAAATATCCAATTAGATTGATGACTTCTACAAAATGATTTATACTTTTTTTTAAAATGAATACGATGAAACTATGAAGATGTTTGACACAATAAGTGTGAAGAGAGCAAATGGTTTGATTCTTCTAACTTATGATCTCATGATCGATTGGTTATGTAAAATAGGTAAGCATATGGTATCACGATTGATTGGTAGGAGCAATTACTATTGGAACATCTTGGTGCCAACATCATATGTTGGAGGTGCGGAGAACAATTGTTTTTATTCCGGGACATTCCCGTCCCAAGATCTGGTGTCGATACTAGGTTAAACCTAATCAATTACAACATAACTAGCCCGTAATTCCCAATTCACATTTAATCAATTCTAATAATTAACTGAACATGCAAATGCAGAATTCAAATTATAAATCAACATTTATAATAAAACTGAAAACCTTAATGCCATCTCCTTCGTTCTTCGACTATCGGGTTTCTGAAAACTGCAACAATCAATAGAGACCGTCTCCAATGGTATTCACGTAGAGATTAGAAACTATAACCGGATCAGAACACCTTTTGATCTGGAAATGGTTCAACGCAACACAGAAGGTACTAGCCTCCTTTTGTTGGTTCTCTGGAGAGCTTCTGTCTCGGCAAAACAGGAAGAAGAGGAAGACACTCTTCTTGTGTTCTTCAAATATGCCGAGAGAGTTGAGAAAAAGAAGATGATGCTGGTGCATGAAGGTGTCGCTTGAAGCAGAAGACTCTAAAGCTACTGTAGCTTAATTAGTTTTCTAAAAACCAAATCTTCTTCTGTTGCTTCTCTGATGCACCTCTCATCCTTATCCACCGAAATCATCATATATATATATATATAACATTAATTGGTTTTGTCTTTTATATTATAAAGTCATGTAATGAAACTTTTTCATAACCAATTAAAATCAAGCATATATATATACTTATACAGATACATATACAAATACTTATACTTATAAATATCTGTATATATATATGTATGATACTGGGGTGGTTCGGACACACCGGGGTCGGTCCAACCGGGTCCCGAGTGTGAAAAAACACTGGAGAC
>JANIMX020000185.1:1272740-1283533 GCA_024582655.2 Erythroxylum kunthianum | reverse complement strand
CCTTCCCGGTACTCGTTTTGGTTCTCCGACGCAAGTGGCAGCTATCCGTTTCCAGAAAGGAGGAGATCAAACGGTTACTGGTTTTGGCGTCGGAAGAGGCTGCTAGGGCGGAGCTGGAGGCCACATTTTCGTACACCACCACTACGACCACCACCACCACCGTGCCTGTTTCGAGGAATAATTATCAATGCGCTGTTTGTTATTGCCCGACAACTACCCGTTGCGCCCGATGTAAATCGGTTAGATATTGGTATGTTATCTTCAGATGATTTTTTTTTCTTCCTATTCTTTTAGATTTTTTTGATCGGGTTTTAACTGAATGTGGTTAGTGGATTTGGAATTTATTTGTGAATTTAATTGGTGGTAATTGCAGAATTTGTTGTAAAAGAAATTTTAAAAATTTTAAACAGTAGTTTTAGAAGAATATGATTTGTTACTTCAGATTAATTGAGCCATACAGAGGAAGAAAGTAAAATGTGGCAACCTAGGAATGGAATCCGGTCCGGTTATTAGAACTCAAAGGATTTAAGACACGGTCAGGTTGTTTTAGTCATATTCTTATACATTGAGCGTTACTGGGTATGGATAATAAAAAAATATTTGGTTCACATGGGAAATCAAAGGAATTCCCATTGTTTATTACTGTAAGTATTTTTGTTTGAGGTACTGTATTACATGAACCAGGTGTTGCAGATAATTATGACCTGCTTATGCAGGTAGTATACCTTTGTGTCATCTTACATGACTATTCAACAGAACAAGTTGATGGTTGTTCTATTTTGAAGAAATTTTCTTTGGTACAGCTCTCTAAATTTCATGTTACTTCATAAATGTATGCATTATCATTAATAAAACTGATGGTTTTTTTAATGAATCATATAGTCTTTACTTCTTTTGTTTTCTACATTGACATTTTATCTGTGCCAGCTCTGGTAAATGTCAAATAATCCACTGGAGACAAGGTCACAAAGAAGAATGCCATCCTCCTGATGTCTCATTCAGTAATAGTGACCATGGGAGCAATTCCGGATGCAAGATGGCAAAACAAGAGCAACATGTTATTTATGACAATATATATGAGACTGCAAATATTGGACCACCTCATTCAGAACCATCATTATCAGGTTTCAGTCTGAAGAATGATGATGGTGAAGACCATGTTAAAGTTGATTCAGTTACTGATACAGATGGAGCATGCTCTTCATCTGAATCCTCAGGCACCTCTTTTTCTGGATTCTCTTCTTCACCTCCTGTTGGTGAATCATCTGATGATAGTTCCGTTGGCGAGAGCATCAGTTCGAATGAATCTGAGGAATCAGAAGTACATATACCTTCTCACATTGCTACTGATATTCAAGGATTCAATTTGGACAAGGTGGATCAAACTAAGCCATCATCTCCAAAATTTACCAATTTGGTTGATTCTTTGGATAGTTTTGGTGAATTGAGTAAGCTAAATCAAAGTAAATCTAACGATAAACATGAGGATAATCTGTCTTCTACTTCTACTTCTGCTTCCCCATGTGAGGGTACCATTCCTGTGGTCAGAGGTTCTATAGAGCCACTTAAGTCTTCTGACTTCTGGGGGAGAACTCTTGACTCTGTTGCATCCAGCAGTGATGCCCGAGATGATTCTGATCTGTCCAGTAACAATGGAGCTACCAAGTTATCTGATTCTGAATCACCTCTCCAGTTTAAGTTCAATTTGTCTGGAAGTAATAATCATATGTTGACAACAGAAAGCTCCATCACAAAGGGTGTATCCATTGATTCACATGAGGCTGCTGACAGTAAGCCTATTGATAGAGCATCTTCATCATTGAAAATTGGCGATGATGAGATAAGTGCCAGGAAGTCTTCATCTGTTAGTTCTGAGAACTCTAACACAATAGATAACAGAGCTGGTAGAGATTCAGATGCACCAAAATTCAGTGAGCTTCAATCTGGGTCATCATACTTGTCACACTTGCGCTCATCTTCTAGATCTGAAGGTTTATTAGTTACAGATGCTTCAAAAGTCAAAAGATTTTCATCTGCAAACTTTGACAATTCAAATCTTCCTGTTACTGGTCCTGTGGATACTTCTCACCTTTCTGGGTCAAAATTGTCATCTGGTGCTTCTCAACACAATTTGATTGTCAGTACAAGTGGACGTTCAGTTAGTAAAGCTTGTGATGCTGATGTTTGTCCTTCTAATGTGACCCATACTGCAAGTTTCTCAACAAGTTCGATATATGGTCTGAAATCTTCAATGCAGAAAGTTGTGGACCAATTCAGGGGACCTAAATGTGGAAGATACAGTGATAAGGTTTTGCCATTGTTTCTTTTTTCTTCTATAACATCCCCTAGATTCAACTGAATTCATTATGAGTTTGCCTGGGATTTTCAGGGTCTTTTTCCTTACGATCTTTTTGTAAAGTTGTATACCTCAAACAAAGTAGAAGTTCGACCCTTTGGGCTTATCAATTGTGGAAACAGGTATAAGTAACTTTTCACTCTGAGTTAGATTTAAGCCTTAAACAATACGAGGCACTGCCTTTATTTATACTATGATTTGTAGTTCTCTTAATTTTAGTGTAATCATTAGTTTTGTTATTAGATCCAATTATTCGATATGCCATTAGGGTTGTAGGCACACGATAAATGGTACTTACTTTAAATCAAAAGTGTTACACGAATATGCATAAACAACTATGTACTTATCCCATTCACAATTTCTCTTCATGGCCATCATTGTTCTCTGGACTGCTTTAGCAATTGACTGAGCATGCACGTAACTCAAGTTGCAAAGGACTGTTTATAACGTTTTTTGTTTGAATATCCTGCAGCTGCTATGCTAATGCTGTCCTGCAGTGCCTGGCATTCACGCCGCCTTTGACTGCTTTTTTGGTTCAAGGACTCCATTCTAAAGCTTGTATGGTTCACCCTGGTGAAACTCAAAGATTCACTTTCAAATAATCTGACGTCTTTTCTGCAGTATAAGTTCATTTTTGTGCTCTATATCAGGTGCACGAAAGGAATGGTGATTCACTTGTGAGTTCGAGAGGTTGATTTTTAAGGCTAAGGAAGGGAAATCACCACTTTCTCCAATTGGGATATTATCCCAACTGCCAAGGATAGGAAGTCGGCTTGGTAATGGGAAAGAGGAAGATGCACATGAATTTCTAAGGTGTGGACGGTTTTTGTGCTATTTAATGTCTGAAATATTTTTTGCATGTTATATATTTTGAATTTTAAAATATTTTGTGAATAATTAGTGGAATTCATTAACAGGTATGCTATTGATGCAATGCAATCAGTTTGCCTTAAGGAAGCTGGGGTGAATGCCTCAGGATCCTCTGAAGAAGAAACTACTCTCCTTGGCCTTACATTTGGAGGATACCTTCGCTCTAAGGTAAACACTATTGTCTATTGGAAAGATGCCATTGAGAACTTGCAACTATTACTTTTCTACTTGTTAAGTTATACAATTGAAACCCACAATGTTGACAGATTAAATGCTTGAAGTGCCACTTCAAATCAGAGAGGCAAGAAAGAATGATGGATCTTGCTGTTGAAATAGAAGGAGAGATAGGGAAACTTGAAGATGCGCTCAAACGATTCACGAGCACCGAGATTCTGGATGGTGACAACAAATACAAATGTGTCAGGTTTGTCATATTACTTTCTATGTAAATCTTTTGAAAGTGTTACTTTTCAATATTGCTATGTGTTTCTGGAGAATCTGAGTTATTATATTTGCAAACCTCATTGCAGAACCTTGATGTTGGTTCTCTGGGAAAGAGAAGGAAATGAGGTTTGGGTAGGGAAGTTGGGTTGTCATTAGGTGTGAATTGGAATTAAAATTCTACATGGCTGTATTAATTGCAACCTGCTCATCTGGTTTTCAAGCATCTGATAAAACTTTTTATTTCAACAGTCATTGATTTTTGCTTGTTTTGGTTTAATTCAGATGCAAATCTTATGAGAAGGCCAAGAAGAAGTTGACAATTCTGGAAGCTCCCAATATCCTTACAGTTGCATTGAAGAGATTTCAGGTAGTTTTAGCAATCAATAATGATGTCTTCCATTGTGTATCAAAAGATCCTTATCTACTTTTAATACTTGGTTTTACAGTCTGGTAAATTTGGAAAGCTCAATAAGCCAATTTGGTTCCCAGAGATCCTTGACCTAGCACCATATATGAGCGGGACAAGTGACAAAACCCCAATTTACAGGCTTTATGGAGTGATTGTTCACTTGGATGTAATGAATGCTGCATTTTCTGGCCACTATGTGTGTTATGTTAAAAATATCCAGAACAAGTGGTTCAAAATTGATGACAGCACGGTATGTTCCTTTTTCAGACAATCATCCTTGAAGCAAATATTCATTTGTCATTTTATATGTTTCAAAAAATGTGAACCTTCAACTTCATTGAATATTGTTTGGACATCTTTTACCTAGATGGGATAAATGTATTTTTAATCCTTCAGCTTAATGGTTTTTCTATTTCAGTACTTCAACTATTAAACTTTCTAATTCAGTCCTAAAACTTCTGTAATTGCTCTATATTAGGACTTCTCTTAATGTCCTTAACAGAAATCCCACATGGCATCAACAAAATCCTAGCTGGCCATGAGTGACGTGTATGTCCAGCTTGGGTACCACGTAAGATTTCTGTTAAGAATATCAGTGGAAGTCCTAAGAGAGCTGGAGGACTGAAATGGGAAAAATGATTCAAGTTAATGGACCAAAAGTATGGTTTCTTTACCTAGATAGTAGAACTACTTCAAGATATTTCCATCTAAAAGTTCAACTGTACTGTCAAAGATCGCCATCTTTCCTTGCAAAAAATTCTTGAATAAGTTATGCTTGCTAAAAGGATCTTTGTTAATTCTTTTATGATCTCAGAAAAGGTAGGTCTAGTCTTTTGTGCTTCTGAAGAATCGCAGCTTCTTGGTCATAAACTTATGCTGCATCTGCAATTTGTTCAGCTTCATAGAAACTTGGGAAGTCTGTTCTGTAAGGAACTTATTAAGATAGGCTCACTAGGACTTCGAAATTTGTTTGCATTACTTGGTTTTTACCTTCTTCCCATATTGTACCATTGATTTATGAATCTCAAGTTCTTTCCTTTGGCTGCTGAATCTGCAGTTCTACAATTGTTAAATAAATTTGTGTATTTGTCCTTGCATATACATTTTAGTGCATTGGAAGAATAAATATTACCAAACTCCCTCACTCCACGTACATACCAGGATTTGAACCCTAGTAGATGGGAGCTGCTCCTACCTCTTATGGCCACTAGGCTAATTCCCTGGTGGTTGCCCTTGCATATATCTTTCTTTCTAAGTTTCTTATTATTGTGTTTCCCATTGTTGATAGGTAACCCCTGTGGAACTTGAGAGAGTCCTAACAAAAGGAGCATACATGCTTCTTTATGCAAGGTGACAGATTTTAGACTGGGAGAATTACACCTTTCATCATTGTTCTTACGTTCATAGACTAATTTGTTTTCCTGCAGGTGCTCACCAAGGGCTCCTAGATTGATAAGGAGCAATATGGTGTCTCCGGATGCAAAAAACAAAGGCATTACTGGGAAGAACACATTGTTGAATTCAAGATCCACATCTTCGGCATCAAATGTAGTCCAATTGCATCCTGATTCACTTTGTCCAGATAATGTGGCCAATGTTGGATCTTTCCATTTGAAGTTCCATCGGCTTCAGAGGATTTTAGAAGAGGATTCTAGTGACAACTCCTCATTTACTAGCAGCAATTCTGATGAAGGTTCTTACAGTACTGATAGTACCCGGGATTCCACAAGTGCTGATGACATTTCTGATTTCATTTTTGGTGGTTGGAACAGCTCTTGGAGGAATATGCCTGATTCTGACACTTGTTCATCTTCCTCTTCTTCCCCATTGTACTACTCAAAGAGTATACCCCTTGCTGATGGATATCAAAATAGCAGCAGATCTCAAACTTATCATGCAGATTCTGATTCAGTGATGGAGGATGGGGATCTTTTGGGTAGACAACCTCGTGACAGTAGGAGGCTGATGGATTTGGAAGGAGGAGGTGGACCAGGTGGTCCTTTTTTGCAGTCTAACACGGCAAAACAGTGTAGGAACTTAGCGAGTAGTAGGATTAGTAGTAGTAGAAATAGGAAAATTGACTCGGGGAAAGTAGGTCTGACAAGCCCTTTAAATGATGTAAGAAGGACATATTAAAAATATTTAGTTTAGAGGCGTAAATAAGAGTTCTAGGGGAGGGAAGGGATTGTATGTAATTGTACTCTGGTCTCTGCCTCTCTGCTGGCATTAGTTAAGAATATCAATCAGCAGCACATCCACCGTTTCGTTACTCCCTCCCCCTCCCCGTCATAAAGTCCTCAAAATACTGTAAATAGCACATGGGACCTAAGGCTGATGAGTCTTTTTTTTTTTCTTTCTTTTCAAGTCCCAAATATAATTATTTTTTGATTTAATGCTTTTGTCAGTCTTACTATGTTACAGCCCTGATACACAGGCAAGTTTATAAGCATTTCTTTATTCAGTCATTGATAATAAGATATCAACAATAACAACACCCATAGAAATTTTGTTGATTCGAAAGCTCTGAAAAGGTCTAGTAGTACGTAATTTTATCCCTAATTATAATTAGTACGTAATTTTATCTCTGAAAAGGTCTAGTAGTTCGTAATTTTATCCCTAATTATAATTAGTACGTAATTTTATCCCTAATTATAATAAGACGTAGTCAATAAACACATCTTAATAACTAAGACTAAAGTTTCCTTGTGAAAAATAAGATCCCATACACTATAACGATCACCCAACAGCCCAATTACTCCTTTGTGTTTAGAATATCATGTGTTATTTCGAAATTAACCTATTTTTTCAACTCTCTCTCGTATCATTTTCTTTATTATTATTATTTTAATCTGATATTGTTAAAATTCGTACATCAAATACCTTGTATTAATTTAACAAAAGTATAAGCAGGATAGGATTAAAATAAAAAGTTAACATAAGTAGCAAGACTAAAAATATTACTATCCCTTTGCTTATAGAATGGGATTCCATAGCATCACTTATCTATTGTCGACCTATAGCATTAATTGATTTTCTGAAAGAAAAAAAAAAAAAGCTTGAGATAAGAGGAGGTCAAAAACCTGCACCTACTTGTTCTCCATTTTGCTAATTAACTTACTGGTCCCAATAATGCCACGTAATAAACTTAATGGATAACTGGGTCAAACCTTGACGCATATAATACATATCAACTTTCAAAGTCAACGATTGAACAGTATGATACAAGGACACAGAGACTTGTATGTGGGCGTAGAATAGAAGCTGAAAGTGGCGGTGACTGGTTCAACTCCTACCCACCATATTGAGAGGAGACCAGACAACGCCTCGCAGGACCCATCACCCATATGATCATTACGTGAAAAACTTTAGGGATATTAATTTCGTAAACTTTGAAATTTGTCGTAGTTGTCTGTAAAACAATTAACAAATTAGAGAAATCAAAACGTCAAAGATAAATAACACTGAAATTTGTTAACACAGTTCGACACACCTTGCCTATATCTGCGGGGTCCTCACCCAGATTAAATACTTTCACGAAAGTACAATAGATTGACACAAGGTCTTACTAAACCTACACCGCTTAACCCTTAAAACTATCTCTCAACCTCACTACTCGTGAAAGTTTTCCACACCCAATAACACGACCGACTCGTGTTAACCTCAATAGAGCATTTTTCTCTAGACTACTTTTAGCAAAAATAAATCAGCGACAACAACTCAAGTGAACAATTGATTAAAAAGGAATAACAAACACTTGAGATCAACCAGACTTCAAGGCAGAACACCCAATCAAGATCTTCAATATTTCAGCAGTTAAGAACCCATACAAAATTCAATATCTGTGTTACCGTTTAATTCCCACATACATCAATACCTATCCAGTTGTTGTTTCCCACACTATAATGCATAAACCATAGACTGATATCTTAACCACTCATAAAACCAACGTCACTCTACCATGTTGTATATTGCCAGAACCACTCTCAAAACAAAACAATATATCAGCCAGCAACCCCAAAGAGTAAAAACTCTTAGCTTCTTACCGCACCTTGCACACATGAAAGCAACGTTATATATATATTTATTGCCCCAAAAACCAACACCCTTGTTTTTTGTTTTTGTAAATCACTTTTCCATTCACATGACACCAGCAAACAGTTCACCAAATCACATAATATCTTTTTGGTTTCTTAATAAAACGTATTTTTTCTGTTTTCCAAGATCCTGGCACACATAATTAAAAACCTCCAACAGTAGATATACTTGTATTTTATGAAGACTTCTTATTCAGTTGGAAGTGTAACACCCATAAGCCTTTTAAACCAAAACAAAGTGTAACACCCATAAGACATTTAATCCATAACCAAATGTAACACCAATCAACCTTGTAATCTAAAGTCAAATAAATATAAAATACTAAAATTAAATAAAAATATATTTATCATATATCTTAACATATAGAATTTGCCTTGGTTTTGTAAACTTTGTAGTTTGTGGATAAGGACTTGGATCATTTGATGAGAAGACAAGAGGGGAGGGGATGAATTAGTTGAATATTGACTTTGGGTGTCCAGCTTGTCTAATTAGTCTGGCCTCCACTCGGTTGAGTTTTGGACTTGAAGGGAAGGCATCACTAATCGAACTCCAACCCCATACATACAGGATAGGACCCACACAGATCCATCCATCCATTAATGGTGGCTCGGCTCGGGGCATGTCTCTCTTTGTATTAACTAGACCACCTTCCACATGCCCACTTGCATGCATTTTTTTTATCAGGCGTCATTTTCTCTCCCATCATCACCAGTTGACAAGTTGAATTATGCTTTTGTTCTGGAAACTACCAATTATGTTCATACTTATTCGAGATGGTCTTATATAGTGTGTATATGTATAATTACATGTCGGGTACTGTCTAATTGTAGTTTTTAGTTAATACAAATAACTGAAATTGCAGAAAAACCCGCCATCAATTTCAAAGAAACCTGTACACACTGTTCTAGCCAAGAAGCTATAGATTGTATGTCTAATATGGGAAGGGATATCCAGAAAATTTGAATGGGTTCTTGTGTTAAAAGTCTAATACATCAAATCCACTCTTTATTCGTAATTACCATCACGGTTACGATACGTATCACAACAAATTAAGCAGTTTCGATATGTATCGTTAAAGTATATTGGAAATTATATCGATACACTCCGATACATAATAATTACGTTACACACTGGAAAAGAAATAATAAAAATTTTAAAAATAAAATCACCTAATTTCTATTAAATCAAATATTAAAATATTAAATCGATCATACTTGGACATTCAAAAATTATAAATTTATTTTGAAACTTTTATTGTTTGGATTGTTGTTTTATATTGGTTAATCGAGACAAAAAGTTGGAACATAAGTGTTAAATTGCATGCATGCATGCTCTTATGTAGCTTTAGCTTTTTCCAAAGCAATTATAAAAACTAAGAAGCATGCAAAAAAATATAAAGAAAAAGAAAAGTGTGGAATAGGTCACGTCCCACATGTTGTACAATAAAGCAACAGCAATCCAACATTTGGTCCAATTCAATATCCTTTTCACCATTTAATATATAATTATGTATAATATACACATCTTCATTCAGATTTGCGTCATGTTCATATAACGATTTTATAACTCAGGTTTTTATTATAAACATCTATGGAAAGAGAGAGTTAAAGTTACCCTAATTTCTTCTGATATATTAAACTACAGCCATAGAGAAAGTCTACCCGTAAGATATTGATTAAGGTCTCTGTCTCTCTTCTTCAACGTTGACCACCTCTCTTTTAAGATGCTCTTTGAGATATGAGTATTAAATGTTAGAGGGCACAACAAAGAAAATAATAAATTTGAAGTCAGATTCTTAAATAATATGAGTCAAACCAAGGACCTCTTACCTAAACTAAATATCTAGCATATTTTCATATTTGTAATTAGATATAACACAGTGGAGGACTTGTATTGGTTTTGGATATAACTCATCGTAATGAGAAAAACACACGTTTCATTCTCCTTTTGACTCCTCATGGTTAATTAATACAAATTGAATATATACACATGTATTCTTTAGAGAATCCAGGAACTTGTTTGTATTCTTTATCTATTATAGACCTAACAAAAATAATATGTTCAACATTATAACTTAAAAACTCAAACCAAATGGGTATTTTTATTTTTCGTATGTATCACTTTGATTTACATAATGTTAGTCATAACACGAACTTTAATTATAGATTTATGATCAACCATAAATTTGTATTAACGAAAAACTGCAAAAAAATACTTGTTTTGCTATCTGTTGATCAATGAACAAGCTGTTGAACTGTTTGAACAAACTACTGAACATATGCACAAGTTCTTGAAACTTTCAATAAACCTTTATGAAAGTTGTATATTTTTATATTGTTAACGTCTTTTTGCGACTTTCTTAATAAGTGGGTCTCTTAATGGGTAAAAGAAACTAAATGTCCACGAACTTACTTAAGTAGGCTTCCTTATTATTTTTAATCCGGATCAAATTTGATTTTCTTAACCTTAATTTTATAAACGACATATAATTAATAATTTTCTAATTAAAAATATTAATTACAATAGTTGTAACAACAATAAAAACAATAAAAGTGGTTAAGCAAAATCAATGTAAAGGTCTACCAATTTAGAACATTTAATCCACAGATAATGAAAGTC
>JANIMX020000185.1:1148233-1158722 GCA_024582655.2 Erythroxylum kunthianum | reverse complement strand
GACTTTCGGGTGAGGTCATACTGGGTGTGATCCCCGACGGGGTCATGTACTGAAATGGTAATGACGCTTTTGACGACCGTAGTCCGAACTCACTACGAACTAAAGTCGAGCCAACACCGGTATTTGGTGGGTGTGCACACTAGTTGGCCGACTAGTGGTGACACACATAATTGTTTTGGCTTCGGGACTTGAGTTCCCAATGGTATTAAAATCATTAAATTATGGTCTAAGGCATAATCTAGGCCTAAGTGGATGGAATGTATAGTAGAATCCTTGGAAATACCCATATCTAGGTGACCTAGACCGTTTTGGTGTATTCCGAGTTCTATTTGCTTAATATGTTGTCTCCTACTCACAGAGTACGTAATGTACTCACCCTTGCTATATTTTTCCAACCATACAGGTTAAATTGGTTCAGCTTGAAGCTCTGACAGGATCGTGCGAACCTTTGGGGATAGTCACGGAAACTTGTCGCACGTGGGTAGTTTACATTTGTATTTCCTTTGTATCCTAGATGGATAGTAGCTCATGAACAGTTTAATGAATGTGCTTTATTCTTTTCTGTTTGTAAAAGAAAAGTTGTTTGAAATATTTGAACTTAATGTATGAAAGTTTACTTTTATATTGAGGTTGATTTTGTAGGGACATGAGTCCCGAAGTTGTACTGGTTTAGTTGCGATTATAGAAGTACTTTTTAAACTGCTTTTACAGGTTTTGTTAAAAAAAATTGGATGTAAAAAATGTAGCTGTAATGCTGCCGATTTTTCTAAAAATGGTGTAAATTCTTTTGAACAAAGAGGAAAATATTGAGTTTAGCCTTGCATAGCCGAGTCAAGGGTATCGTATATACTCTTGGCCCGGTGTGCGACGACTGTCACGTGCTCGGAGCAGTTCTGGGATGTGACAAGGTGAGACAACAGTAGAGGAGCCATTGTCACTACTATATCCTCATTCCCAATATAGTTTGAATGCATGGAGAGGTTTTGAAGATCAGATGTCATATGATGTGTGACACCCAAATCTAAAACCCAATTATTGTTGTTTTGACTTGAATCTCCACTGGCAAAATTAGCTTGAGGTCGAGGATAGTAAGATGATGGTTGACCTCGAGAGCGACATGTTTTGGCACCATTTCCTGGTTTGTTGCATAATTGGCATACAATTCGAGGCTTCCCTTGATTTTCCTGTTGAAAGTACGAATTCCATGGTGAAGAGCTAGAAATTAAGTTTGTACCTTGATGAGAGTACTCTTGGCCTTGAGTAGACTGTTGTCGATGTTGGTACTGTTGGGAATGTCCACGGGACATGTTCTGGCGAGTTTGAGCATCTGAGCCATAGGAAGCATGGTGACCACCACGGTTATTGTTGCGTCGACCACCTCTACCTCTTTGATTAATAGAGTGTTGAGCAAACTAAGTTGTAACTTGAGGTTCATCTTCTTTAGTTTCACCATTATTTTGGTGCAGCTCTTCATCGACGAGTTTATCATAAAGGTCCTCAAATGAGATGGGTGTGTCACGAACATAGACAGCAACTTTCAGCTCTTTGAATTCATCACCAAGTCCATTCAGAGTGTGAGATATTATTTGGGTATCATTTAGAGGGTGACCAATGAGAGCAAGATCATCAATAAGACTTTTAACTCTGCTCATATAAGCAGCAACTGTTTTTCCTTCTTTCTTATTAGACATAAGACAGGACAAAAGAGACAGCATACGTGTGTTGGAACTATTGGCATAACTGGTTTCCAGCTTAGTCCAGGCCTCTGCAGAAGTGTTGTAATTGTTGATGTTGGAGCCGATAACACTGTGCACAATGGCTTGAATTCCAAGAAGTACCAATAGATCTTGACGAAACCAATGTTGATAACGTGGATCAGTTTTGGATGTGCAGGGTTGAGAACCATCCACAAAACCAAAGAGACCATAACCGAGAAGAAGATTAGTCATCTGTGATTTCCATGATGTATAGTTTCCACCACCCTTTGTGAGTTTGAATGGAATTTGTGATGAGGCATTAAGGGAGATCAAATCATCATTGGAGGGAACGATATTCCTTTTAGTCATGGTGTTTGTTATTGTAGGGGTATTGCTTGCAGATGAGGTTGAATTTGTTTGATGCTCCATTATGATTGTAGAGACATAATAAGAAGAGTAGATGGATGATTAAGATTTGAGGAAGAGAGCTTTCTGTTCAAAGGACAGAGATGACTCTAATACCATGAACGTTTTGATATGAAATATGGCTGTTTTTATTAACAAGTAATGCTTCAGTATATATACACTTGATAGCTGGCTTGTTCCCAACGGTTAGGAGACAAAATCAGCTGATTAAGGAATGATTATAAAGATACGAATCTAACTAATTAAGGAGCAATTACAAGAATTATATTGCAATGATTTACAGCTAATTAATGGCCTGATTTTACGTTCTATCAAGTACCAGATTTACTAGTTCTACTCACAACACTTTCATTAACAACCTACAAAAAAGAAACACTCATAAGCAATATTTGTGGGCCATTTCAAACGAATGTAACTTTGTAGAATAAGAAGATATCAATAAAAAGATACTTTGTGATGAATGTGACATAAAATCACTCAATACGCAATGTCGCACATACCACATCAGGCCACCATGATTCGCAATGCCTGACACATAATACATCCCCAAGAATAGTATTCCCTCCCAAGTGCTTCGATTCAACCATTCTCGCGCCTTGATCACTATTAGAAAATTCAATCTTTGCAAAAAATCTATCTTCCACAGCTTGCTTTTGATGTTAATAATCTAGTTTGGAAAGCAGTAAAGTTAGCACATCATCAATCACATTATCAATTAATCAAGAATTGAGAAACATGATAACAAAAAGCTTTGAAACCATGTGCCATGGCATGGAGGTAAGTTACCTCTTCACTTACCAAGCTTTAAATCTTGGAAGGTGTATGGGGTGTGAAATTTCCCATATTTAAGTTTTCAGACATAACTAAAAAATAAAATCGATCTTTGCTGCAATAAGAGTATAAGAATCCTTCACTATTTCACTAATTACAAATATGGAAAGTTAACATTTACCATGAAACTAGGTAGTGATCAAGTAATTTTCATGTACCATCTTACTTGAAAAAGTTGCCAAGAAAAAGGATTTCTGCAACCAACTTATATTTAACTTCCGAAGACTAAGAGAGCTAGAACATTTCCCCCTCTGTATATAAATTGAATCAATATTGTTGAACTGAAAATTGGAACATGTTGCAAGTTCAGTAATAGTATAACTTCACTAAGCAATAAGAGTATACAACAAAGTCCACAACTTGCTTTTGGTTGCCGTTAAAGGAGTACAACACACAAAATTCGACATCAAGCTCGTTTAACAAAAGCAGGAAGCTCAGATGGAAACATAAACAGATACAATTTCTGACATTTTCTTAAAAAAAAAAGAGCAAAATCTCGAAAACTTGGTAAAATTTCTGAAAAATCCTACTTTCTAATCACTTGAAAACTATACCAGGACTTGCGTCGACGTTATTTCCAAAGAGAACAAGAACTTCATGGGCACTCACTGAATCGAGAGACGAGAACTGGATTTTAACTTTTAGATGGAGAAATGGATATGGTGGATGCATACTTCCGGACAATTGCAAGTGGAAGAAGTGTGAGCGACTCTCTTTTTTATCCACATTGAGGAGAGACAAATCTCTATCAAAATAGTTATGTTTCCTCCAATCCTATTGGTTGGTTGAAGCTTATGAGAAATCTCAAAACAGGAGATTCCTTAGTTTCCATAAATGTGTCTTATGATCTATAAAATTAACTTCAATAGCTTCTTTATTTGTTACCGGAAATTTAAGCAACTGGTAAGATTACTCTTTTTGTGATCAAATGTCACAAGTTCGAATTTTGAAAATAACTTTTTTATAAAAAAAATACAAGGAGAAGGTTGCGTACAATTGATAACCCTTATCTAATCCTTGTAAAGAGAAAAGAATGAGTTTGTTATATTATTATTTTTATAACTTCTTTATTTTTGAATACTTCAATTTACACGGTCAAAGATTCATATTTTATATTTTTTTATTAGGAATTTAGATATCATAAGTTAATCGATTATTACATCTATTTTTAATAAACCATACTTTATGTTTCTTGATGCAAAAATTAACTAATTGTTTTATAACAACATTATTAATTTATTTTCTTAAGATTAAATCTTACTTAAAATATGTAAAATATTCTATTTAAATTAAATTTTCAATTAAATCAAATCTATAATATAAAGGCTCCAAACGGCCCAATTTCTAAAAGTGTTTCACTGGCCCAGTTTTGACTGGTTGCTTATGGGGCTGACATTGTATTAACTTCTTTGGATTTTTACTATAAAATAAAAAAACTTCTTTGGATTTTTACTTTTTCTATGAGTGTTTTTGTTCTTCTGTATCACGGTTCGATTCACCTCGTCTAAACCCTATTTCTCATCTGCTATACCCTTTCCACCCCTGTTCCGTCCAAATTGGTTGGGTTTGAGGTTCGATTCTACCCTCATCACGCTCTTCAAGATAACCCTTCAACTATTTCATTTCTTTTTTCTTATTCTACTACGAACTGTGGAAAATGTATGAGATTGTTTGAATGGTTTTGTTGTCTCTTAAAAGATATCCTAGTTGATTATAACGTTTTCAGTCTAGTCACTAATCTGATTTGAAGAGCTATGGTGTCTGTATATATTTGACGCAGTAATGGTGGACCCATGGTGGTCGTTGTTGGGAGCGGCTATACCTGCAGTGATTGCTGGGCAAGCTTTGAGAATGAAAAAGAAGAGGGCAGAAGAGCAGAGGCTAAAGAGTGCGAGAGGGCGCGAGAAAAGCTCCGACGAGATTTTTGTTTGCGAGAGGGTGTGCACCTCCAAGAGGATGCTAAAGAAGGTAGGGGCTTTATGCAAAGACCCAGTTGTTGATACTTGTGTCACTGTTTGTGGGGTTTCTGAGCTTGATGCTTGTACTGATGCTTGTGCGAGAACTGTTTGTGTTAATCAACACCAAGTCCCCAACTGGAATGATATTTGTCTTAGGAGGTGCCAAATCGAGTGCCTAAGGTTGTCAAATTCCTCTGTAACTAGTTGAGAGGTTGCCTCTAGCTTCTGCTATTTGTGCTTGAATGGTGAATTATATAATGTAATTTACGTTATTCTTTGCAAGAAATTGATGGAAATGGGATGCCGGCTATATGTCGTTTGGTGTTTGATTTGGAGATGTTCGTGTTTGTGGATTTATAGCTCAATTATTCTTCACAATATCTAATATTTGGATAATATATGCGGCGCTCTTTTGATCTACTGGAAATGATAGATTACTATGCATTTTGCCCTTGATTTTGCAGCATATGGAATCATATGTTGGGAGTCTGGTTCAACTTTTGGTCTAGAGGAAGCAATAGATTGTTATGCTCTTTGACCCTTGGTTCTGCAGCATATTATGAATTTGTTGAGGACTAAACATGGAAGTTCTTTTGCTGTTAGTAGATGCATTTGGAGTGAATACAGGTACTTTTGATGGACCTAGATTAGCTCTCACACCATTTTGGAACATATTTTGGAATCATTGCTCTTGTTTTACAATTAGTCCATTTATATGGAGCCTTATAACATTGAATAGCTGTGGTGCCCAAGCTCAAGGAACAGGGTTAAATTTGTTTGCATTTGTCTACTGTTGATAAACTTCCATGGCTTTTCAAATGGCGCCACTATGAAATACGTTTAGCGCTTGAGATAAGAGGCAAAACAAAGCATAGAGAAGTGGGTCATTTTGTTATTTTGTAGAATCTTTTCCATGGACGCCGGTTGATCTTCTGTTGAAGTTATGGGTCATTGTAGCCTATGATAGTTATTATTGCTTAGTCTTCACTACGCTAATTAGCTCTAGCAACTCATCTTGGAAGAGAAGTTTGTGCATGTCATTGACCTAAGTGGTAATCCATAGGTACTCTCAGGCACCAATTGTTGATGTTAATGTTGATTCTTCTCTAACATTTTGTTTTTGTTAAAATAGTCAATGATTGTTAGGATAAATACGGTTTGTTTATTTGAAGTTTGTTAGGATTCTTCTACTATGGTGATAGAATAATAAGAAATCTGTTATGTTTTCAAGTTTATAAATTGGTACTTTAATTTTTTATAACCACAATATTGCTCTAATTTTCAGAATGAAGAATCCTTTGTTCTTGTTCTATTATTCTTCTTCACATTCGTTTTTTTTTCTTTTTCACTTTTATTACATTTTATACAATTATTTATCACTATCATTGGTATCAGAGTCATAGCTATGAATAGCTCAGCCCAAGATTAAATTCCTTTCTTGGATGGAAAAAAAATAACAGTTGGTGGATTATTCAAATGAGGGTGCTTTTTGGTTACCACGAGTTGTTAGGTATTGTAGAGAATGATGATGTTGATCTTGACGACATTAATAGTGTAAGCAATGCACAAAAGGTTGCCCATTGTGCGAATAAGACGAGGATAATAAAGCCTTGTATTCCATTCATTAAGGAGTGAACGATGAAGTTTTTGAGAAGATTGCAGATGGCAACCATGTCAAAGTAAGCTTGGGATACCTAATAAAGCCTTGTATTTCATTCATTAAGGAGTGAACGATGAAGTTTTTGAGAAGATTGCATATGCAACCATGTCAAAGTAAGCTTGGGATTCCTTAATGACGACGTACAAAGGTGCAGAGAGAGTTAATAAGGTGAGACTTCATACTTTTAATTGCCAATGTGAAATTTTACAAGTGGAATCCTCCGAGACAGTAACCAATTATGTAAGTCTTCTTTTTGCTTTGACAAATCAAATGAAAAATGTATGGAGAGGACTACAAAGAACAAGTTATAATGCATTGAATTTGAACATATTGTGGTGGTGATTGAAGAAGTCTATGATCTATCCTCAGTGAATGTTGATGAGGTATTCGACACTTTATAAGCCTATAAACAATGCATGAACGAGAAAAAAGCTAAGAAACTAATGGAGCAAGCCTTGTAAGCCCAAGTCTCCATTAAAGAAGATCAAAGTGGAGAGATGAGCAAAAAGCATGATAACTCTTATAAGAGAGGACGAAGAAAAAGAAGTCATTTCTAGAATAATATAATCCATGATAGTAATAACAACAATTATGGGATGGAAGATAACTCATACAATGATCAACAAAAATCAAAATCTAACCACCATTAGTATACAATGATGAATGATATAATTGTCATAAATGCGGTCATTACTTGAATGAATGTAAAGACAAAGGAAGCGTTTAAGAAGCTTGCTGTATACTAGAAAATGATAATGATGGTGCATACCTTGATGAATCTTTCCATAACAAAGTCAAATTTGCATATGACAATACTACTCTATTGACAGAAAAAAGGACAAATTCTTATTAGCTTGAAGAATGGAGATTAAAAATATATTTTAGATATTTTTTTTATGTGTGAGAAATGAAAACAAATTTGTTGAGTGTGGTCATTTGCTAGAAAAGGGATACACGATGACTCTTCGTGATATTGAACTCTTCATTTTTTTTTCAACAAGGTACACTTGTTCTTAAGACTCTTTTAACAAAAAAATTGTATGTTTTAAGTTGGTATTTTTAGTAGTGTTTATAAGTGTCTCAATGCAATTATAAATTATAAAATATGAACCCTTGCTATGGGATTTTTAGTTTGGACATTTGAACTTTCATAGCTTAAAAATGCTTGCTCAAGAAAATAAGGTAAAAATAGTGCTAATATCCATCATCTTAAATTAAAATGTGAAGCATGCACTATCGAAAAGCATCATCGAATGCCTTTTATAACAAAACAACGTCAACGAGTATCTCACTACTTGAGCTTATTTACTCTAATGTATGTGGCCCGATGAGTATCATATCAAATGGTAACAAAATGTACTTCTTGACTTTTATTGATGACTTTACTCATAAAATATATGTTTATTTTTTATAAAGAAATTTCGAATTTTTGATTGCTTTAAGAAATTCAAGATACATGTTAAAAAATAAAGTGACTATCTTATAAGGGAATTATGTAGAAATTGTGGAGGTGAATATACCTCTAGTAACTTTAAAGAGTTATGTAAAGGTTATGGGATAATATTATGTATTATATAGTCACTTTTTCTTACACTTCATGTCATAACAAAGTTATCAAATCGAAAAACAAAACAATTATGAACATCGCGAGAAACCCATATATTCATCTTACTTTACCAAGAATGAAAAGTAACCCATTATATCCTTGATCAAGGTCAACCTAAGTAGTTTCCCCAATTGTAACAATTATACAACTCAAAAACTCCTTTTACTCACACCTATATACAAAGGTTGAATATGTGTTATAGAATACACACATACACTCTCTAGCCTCTCAAAGCTCTTAACTAATATCTAGTATGTTAACCTACAGTAGCACTGGCTGACCATTATGCAAATTTGGTTGACCATTTTGGTATATTAGTCAACTAATGTGGTTACAAACTCAAGGTACTAGCTTTCAAAAGACATTATTCAATCACACTTCTATATTAGTCGATTAGTCTATCTAAAATCCTAATATTAGTTAACTAAATCACTATATGTTGACCAAACTTCCTGAAACAGATTTTTAAAACTTCTCAAATTCTTTCAAAGATCAAAACACATTCTTGTGACAAAAACTTGATTCAAAACCAATTTCAAAAATTTTGTTTGAAGCTGAAGATATTTTTCTTAAAGATCAAAATATTTTTTCTCTTAATTATAAAAGGATATATGCAATGTGCTTTATATGCAAATAAGCATTCAATGGTTGAGCTTATAATCTATTAAAATGACAGAGATAAAATTAAAGTAAAGATTGCAATAAGTTGCTTAAATCTTGATATACTTGATTCTTCCTTTTTCTTGGTTCTTTACCTTAATTACGTATATGCTTCACTTTACTCATTTTCTTCATCTTGTGATTGTTCAATAGATTCAACTTATTCTTTTGTTCATTTTACCCTTCCATTTAGCTTGATTTTTTTACATAATAACTTATTAATATCAACAAAGATAAAAATATTTGTACTAACATGCTTTGTTATCATCAAAACTATTGGTTAGAATCTTAATTGATCCAACAATTAGCACATACATTTATATAAGCAAACATAATTTATACACAAAGAATAATAAACATAAAATCTTCTGATTTGATTTAACGACTTGGGTTTAGGCATTGAGTCTATTGACATTGAAAGTCTAAACCCAACTTAATTATAAAGTCACCATTTAAGATTACACCTATTCAAAAGTGGAGCTCAAGTGAATTTTAACTAAATCATGCAAATTTTTAAAATGTGACTTTAAATTAAAATGAAATGAAAGCATATCATAAAAAGGAGTTACAGGCACAAAACAATTAAAGAGACAAATTTAGGTTTTAATCCTAAGAATGGACCTTTTTTATTTTGTTTAACTTGAAATTTGAGTTGGACTTGAACTAAAATAAGCTCAAATGCTAAGTTATAGATCTGTTGTTGCTACTATTCTCTTTTAAGCCCACATGTAAGAAATAATCAAAAGGAAAACAATGGATTTTGAAGTAAGAAAGGGAAGCCTGGATAGAAAATTTAAAGGATAATCATTCCTAAAGTGCCCAACCTTTTAGGATTTCTTTAATCTAGTGTTTAAGTTTTTAAAATTTTCAATTAAGTAACTAACCTTTCAAAATTTTATCATTTCAATTCAAAACATTAGTTCCATTAGTAATTTGCTGATTTAGGTAACAGAATCTTTGATGTTCATGATATGTAAATGGTCACCTTAAAAAAATCTCTCTACTTCAGTCTAACCATGACTACTATTTGTAACACCGAACTTCCGAATCCCCTGTTTGTACGTACAGTTGTACAATGTCGAGTATACATTTGGATTCATAATAAAAAATTTGAACCCTTATATTTGTGTAAGTGTAAAATATATTGTATTTTGTGTCGTGATGGAATTTAGAGATTTTTCGCACGCTCAGGAGACTTAAATTGACATATAGGCACATTTAAGATTTTCGCAAAATTGGCGAATCTAACGAGGCTGGAAATAAAATTAAAAGTGTGGAGATAACCAATAAAACTTGGAGATTTTGAAGGGCTCAATTAAATTTTAAAAGGGGTCCGAGAACCCGATGGGTTAAAAATATGTAAGGAGGACAATTTGGTAAGTTCTCAAAACCTTAACCTTCAGCCTATAAAACCTAACTTATCCGAAACACTTATACAAAACCTAAACAAATTTTCAGCAGAGAAAGAAGAGAACACAAAGGAAGAAGAAGAAGCTTTCGGCAAAGGAGAAAAAGAGAGGAAGGAGAGTAAAACTTCGGCCACACCACACTAGCAAGCTTACCTAACTCATTTCCAAAACCTAAACAAATTTTCAGCAGAGAAAGAAGAGAACACAAAGGAAGAAGAAGAAGCTTTCGGCAAAGGAGAAAA